>QNQO01004376.1:0-27884 GCA_003290165.1 Berberis thunbergii | reverse complement strand
TTGAGGGGTGTTTTTTGCACATCTCAGCTGGGAACAGAAGATCTTCTTAGAAGACTATAAAGACTTCATCAGTAGTTTTTTTTTCGAAAATTTTCCTTATTATATCCCTAGAACTCTGAATGTTGATGCTCACGCTCTAGCTACGAACTCATGTTTTTTTTAAATTGGTTAGTTTTTAATATAAGGTTGGTTTCTAAAAAAAAAAAATAGAGCAAGGGAAAGCAGACAGCAGGTAGGGGCTGGTGGCTCAGCAAGTTCAGATAATTCTGTTTCTCCCGTACAAGCAAGTTGAGTCTATTGAATCAACTACTCTATTCCCTGCCGTTCTTAAACCAGGAGATCGTGGATGGGGATTTTTTGTTCTTCAAACTTATCGACCATCTCTTGGCTACCAAATTTTCGCAGCTTCCTCTATCTTTAATGACATTACATACCTTTCCGCCGGAGGTAACACCGGTGTTTTCGGATGTTGGTTCGCAACCAATTATCATTGCCCGCCACGCAAGGGGTGATTAGGGTTCGTCTGATCACCAAGCCAATGGTTACCTCACCACGCAAACAAGCCACTACCTCTGATCTACATAAATACCTTCATATCAACATATTTTTTTGTCTAGGAGGATGTCAGGTCTTGTTTTTTTTAGTACAAGTAGCTATATGGTTTGCTATGACTTTTGACTATCCCGACCATTACTGATGCTTTTGCTTCTGTTCAATACATAATGACAGAAGCTAACTTTGGTTGGTTAATCCGATCAGTTCATCGATGGTCGGCAAGGGTATTTCATAGCTCCCAATGATGATCCTGCACGTATTTCGTGTGTATATAACCGGTGGTTGTTGGTCAAAGCTCGCGAATTGATTTGGGTTACAGGTGTGTTCTGGCTGTATTGACCACATTTTTTTCGTGTAACCGCTTATTCCTTAACTTGGGACCTAATTTGTTATTTGGCAGTAAAAAATGTAACAGGCGTACCCAATTCTTCTGCAAACATAACAGCGGAGCCCAAAAATCTCATCCTCACCGCGATTATAAATCGTCTTACTCTGTTTAAGAACGTAGGAGTCGCAAAGGGTGAGTGGGAAAGGCTGGAAAAAAAAGCCCTCCAAACCGTAGGGCTAAAAATGGATCTTCTCATGAAATTGATAGCTTTGATGGGAGAGGCTGCGACTTTTGGTCTGCTACTGGGGAGCAGTTTATTCATCAGCCCAGCGGTGCGGAATATAGTCCCGCCACCCTTCACAATATTTAGATGATGTTCGCCAAAAGGGCCTGGAATCTCAATATTATAAAACGTTCCGGGATAGGTCCCAATAGTTTTTTTTTTTGGAATTTTGATGTTCCACATGGCCAGTCGAGCATGCCTTATGGAGTATGGCCAAGCAGCCACGGGAGACATGGCCCCCTTTTAGGTTAGGGGCGTGCTTGAGTTTTCAGAGCTTGCTCTGCTGATGACTTGGCCGAGAGAGTATGATACATCAGTGTAAAAGATTGAGTGGGATCTATGAGGTTGGTTATAGTAAGGCCTGGCCTGAAGTCCACGGGAGCGGCTGTCGGTATTGGGAATGTCCTTAGTTCCTCAATCCATTCCGTGGCGCGAAATCCACCATTAGCAAAGCAATTATTTGGTTATGCCATTTTGGGCTTTGCTCTTACCGAAGCTATTGCATCGTTTGCCCAATGATGGCCTTTTTAATCCTATTCGTACTCTAAAGTATGAAACCGTTTTTATTTATTTGCCTGACTTATCCTGAACCAAGGGAGATGCCCAATAAGAAAGGAATGTGGATTTGAATCTACAAGGAAAAGGAAAGAGCAAAAAAAAGCAAGTGTGATGATCATTGTATAGTAATGGAACCACAGCAGTAGTCAGTCTTATTTTTCGTATGGATTAAGCATAGGGATATCCCTATTGCTTCCTTTAAAGTTAGGAAAAATGTGAATGGGCAACCTCACACCAGAAAAGATGGAGGAAACCACTGCCGATTTGCTATAGAGAGATAATTGAACTACTTGGTAAGTCTTTGGCCTCTCTAGAACTCGGTATAGGGAGGCTCCGTTCTACAGTAAGGAAAGTACTTGTAAAGTAGGGAGTGGTATTAGACAATCCCAATTTACAATTGCTCAAAACTATCTATAATTCATTCCTAAGCAACGAGGGGCTAGGCCCGTATTACGACTTGGCCCTGCAACTTCTATAAACATCTGGGAGCTAAGCCCTTTGTTGAGTTGCCGAGATTAATCCTGGACGTAGCTGCTAAGGCGAACCGGGTTACCAAGTCAAGAAAAAATATATATCTTTCACATCTCTTGCAAGAGAGGATTCGATTGACTCATTCTAACTGACAATTCCTTGCATCAACAACGTCTGATTCTACGCTTTTATTTCAAGCGGACGATTTCTAGCAACTAAGAAGAGAAGAAGAACATCGGATGATTTCTGTCATGCCACTAGCTCAAGTCCCACAGCTTCATGTATAGCTTTTATCTATCTGATTTTATTATACGACAACACTCAAAATTTGGCGCCCTTATTAATGTTAAACCAACTCTAAAGGGAGTGAGTGGCCTACTCGTCGTAGGGCATGAACGGTATAACACAAAGAAAGGAATGAAAGCAATCGAAAAAGGTAGCAGTCGTTAGGCCAAAAATTGGAAAAGTAAGTAGGCCAATGCTAATTAAAAGCTAACTAGTTGTCCCTCTTCGATTTTGATGACAGGAAAGATTAGATGCACAGAAGGAGCTGCACATGAAGAATGGCAAGACATTGAAAGAAGGGGTTCTGCACGAATGCCCTGTTTAGGAAGATAAGGGATTTGAGAAGAAGGCCTTATTATCTACTAGAGGAACTTACACACTACACCAAAAATCCCCATTAGCAATGGTTTTAAACCGTGGGGGTAACCCATTGTCACGGCTAAGAGCCGTGGGCTACAGAGGCGTCGCAAAATTCTTTTTAACGGCTATAAACCGTGGCTAAAATTTTAGCAACGGTTTTATATTCAGGACGGTTGATGCTTTAGCCACGGTTTTAAGCCATGGCAAGTATTAGCAACGGCTTAAAACCGTGGCAGACTTGCCACGGCTTAAAACCGTTGCTAAAATTTTAGCCACGGTTTAAGCCGTGGCTAGTAAAAAAAATTCAATTTTTTTTTTGTCACGGTGTTAAGTGACAGTGATGCAATACAAGCAATGAAGAGAAATTACAAACTAAAGAACTTGTAATTGTAATTCTGGATTGATGACAGTAAATGGACTGGATTGTATTCAATAAGAAAGCTAATTTTCTTACAAATCAAATTAATCCATTTTTCTCTCTATCCATACACAAACAACATCCACCAAATATAGCACCATCTCTTCTGTCGAATCACAACAACACATAAACTACATAAGTGTATAACTAGATCAAGCCACAAGCAAGAAGTAGATAACTAGCTATATCTGAAGGAGCCTCAGATCTCTGTTCGCTCCACTGTCATAAATGTATGCTTTTGTCACACAGCAACACCGCAAGAAAAATAATCAAGACTCATTACTAAAATTACAAGCATGACTTAAAGATGCAATTATGCCAAATCATGCAATTTGATATGATATGTAGAATTGTTAGTGTAAATAATGAAAATTAAAAGTTGAGACCAAACTTGCACATTATGGTTTCTAAGTATACGTAGCGATACCAATTTGGGTACTTAATTTAGAATGAGCTAAATTTCAAATTAGCATCCATAAATTGGTGAAAGATAACCAACAATAGGGTAACAGGTAGATAAAATACCTCTCCTTCTCTATTGTCGCATCAGCAATGGTACGAACATCCTCATGACATCAAAGTGAAAAAGCTGTGTAAAAAAAAGAGAAGTTGGATTAATGGGATATAGCTCATGTTATGGAAGTAGAATATCGTGAGACATAAAAAAGAATGACAATAACCTATATGTGTGCATTGCATATGCACACACATGAAAACAAGAGGAGAGAGAGACCTAAACCAGAACAAAAAATTAAATGCATGTTAACAATGGTGATTAGAGAGAGCATACATACAATGTCACAAATTTGATCAATAACTGACATCTTAAATCACACAACCTACATTTCATAGTGGGTATATATCAAATTAAAAAAATATGTGCCACATGCAAGCTATTTAAGGAATAACATTTAGATAAATCAAATTTTCCCATATGCCAAAATTTGGGTTGTTGAGGGCAGCTTATGTAACAAGGATGTGCCCCATTGATTGACTGCATCCTTGTCAGACTCGTATAAACTTATATGAATCCCAATATGCTTCTACAACCAATTATCACTTGCTACAAATAACTTGTACAAGCAGACTGGTAGATGAGTACATTAAGCAAGGAGGTTGAGTTTTTATACTGAAAATCTAATTTATCACGTTGTGAGATATTGCACTCAATCTCCATTATTAGTTCCCTGGTTTCACATTCAAATGAAGATCAGAAATTCAATCTTAAATCCCTATCTTTAAATTATAGAAGCCAACTAGAATGATCGTATAAAAACATTTGATCAGCTACAAATCAGTGTTCGAGACTAGGACCTTCAGTACCTCAGAGGACAACACTAAAATGCAGGGTGTTTTTTCTTTTAATTAAGTAAAATGTGGTTGAGATAGCTTTGACAAAATCAAATAAAAAAGGACATAAAGTAAAAGTAGAAAGTTGATTAGAAAACTACAAAGTTCTTCCCACTATGGAAGTGACAAAGATTGAACATTACCGGTCCACTCTTTCCCCCTCGCCTTGTTGATGATTAGCTCATAAAACGGTGTTGTTGAACTCCAAAAAATCATGAAAAGAAACTCAAGTCAGCAACACCAAAGAAACAACAATATAAATCAAAAGATCATAAAGGACTCACATGTGGAATTATGAGATCTTCTTTGACATAAAGAAGGTTCTCAACTGAAGTGTTCGACCTCTCGAAAACTCGGGTGCAAGTTGCTGTTGAACATTACGAAGAAACTCTCCTATTGTATCACCTTTCCGCACCTGCAGATATACAGAAGAAACATTAGAAACTAACAAAATAAGTATGAGAAAAGAGAGTTAAAGTAATGGAGTTATCGAAACCATAATGAAGAGAATCACTAGCTGAATAACTCGTCTATGGCCGGCACCATCCCAATAGCTGTAAGTTAATCTCAAGGGGTCATCTGAAATTCACAAAGAAAACCTATTAAGAACAACTCCCTGTGTTATTATAATCATTTTTATTAACATAAGAATCCTTAATACTTCGAATTCGCTCTTGCTCAAGGAGCCACTGCTTCCGCAACCTCTCTCGCTCAGCTTGTTCCTTCGCCTCTCTCACTGAAGATTGTCCTCGGACAGTCCCTAAGTTCACTGATCAATCTCAAGCCCGAAGAGAAAGCGAAAAAAAAACCCCATCTTTCATAGTTTCTTATAAACTTTGTGACAACATAAAAAGAAATACAATACCTGTCAGGCAGAAAGCTTGTCTCTACCGTTGGATCTTTACCAAGTTTCCCATTCCCGATACGATTTTCTGCAATATGAACTGAGATCAAAGCCAAACAAACAAAGACTAAGAAAATGCCATACTATAGAATCTCACACCAAACATGATTACATTTGTTAATGCTTGATGGTTAGCATCATCAAATAAAATTTCCAAAAAAAAAAGTTGAACCAAGGATATCAATGGACAGTTCACGGGATATAAATCTTATAACGACAATATCAGCTGCTATTCCCATGGGTTTGCTTTTATATGGACATTGGAGAATAAAAATTTGGTCTAAAGTTGTTCTCAGGAAAAGGGCACTCGAGAACTGATCAGCTTGTTTGTTTAGTTTGGTCACTCATTTCAGGCACCACCAAATCAAGTGAAAGAGAAAAGCTTTACTACTACTGTTTCTTGTTCAGTATCTTCAAGAATTGATAACCCTAAACAGCTTAGCATGAAATGGGATAAATTTTGTCATTGTGAGTTGAAGATCCAGGAAGCTGAAATGACAGCCTTAATGAACTGCACTCCCAGCCTTTAATCAAACAACTTAACCACATTTTGAACAATCAACATGCTGAATTGCAGACATCAAAGATTTCACTGTGCCAGACGAGATACCCTCTAACACGAATAAGTAAACAATTCCCCTCAAAACCTTTTAATATTAGATATTACTTATTATGGGAAACAGTAAATAGGCTCACAAGAGATTGCTTTATAAGAGAGCTAGGCATTTCATTTTGAACTAATAGGCTCACAAGAGAGTTAAACTAGCAAATAAACCATTACAGAACAATGCATTCATAGGAGAGAGTAGACCTTATACTAGAGCATCAATAGGGTGGGGAGCATGGATTCTCAGCAGAAGCACTGGAACTTATTATTACTAAATCTCCCCTTTCTCTGCTTAAAAAAACAGAAAAGCTTAAAAGAGCGATGATTTTAGCAATTTTTAAAAACACTGAGTTACTTTACAAGAACATATTTAAGGCACAACTTCCAGATTGAAAATAATTGTCAATCGTTCTTTTGGAACTGGCACACAGTTTCAAGCTGTAGAAGCTGATGATAAAGGGTGCAAGTGTCCAATAATTGTTCAGTTTAAATTCGCTTCAGGAGAAGAAGGGAAATAAGTATTTATCAGATTTATGACAGTATACAGGATATTAAAAAGATGAAGTTGCAATCTTGACAATGAATAGAGTTGTTCATAGTGATGGACTGACCTTTCCTTCCAAAGCCTCAACCAATGCAAAAGCCTTAACTGACAGAGATCCCCCAAACACTTTGCCTGTAAAACCAAAAGCATTTGACTGCATTCACTTCTAGTGGTCGAATAAAAGAAAATTGCATACATGTTGACGAAAATCTTGAAATAGTAGGATAAAAAATAATTCAAATTGGCAACCAAATGACATTCATATTCAGAAGTGAAAATATCATACAAGAGTTATTCTATCTCCAGAAGTAAGTGAAGAAGATTCTGGGTTTTGTGAGTCTTCAACTTCAACGCCATTCTTCAACTTGTTATGCATATCCTACATATAGATGAACATGTTCAGATAAGTGCGTCATCTCATTGCGAGTGTGAGGGTCGGAAACTGTCATCAGTTTTCATCGGGCAAATGTGAGATGCCATGTGGTTCAGAAACACCCAGTGTTTTCAGGGTTGCCTAGAAAGACACAAACCAACTTACAACAAAACAATATAATTGTAATCAAAACCAAAACAAGTTCTTGGATCTGTATTGAAATAAACAGAAAACAGTTCATAATCTAAACCATGGATGCTTAGAAAGGAAATTTTATGAAGCATAACCAACCTGCTTCTCCAATCCTCCAATGTCATTGTAATCTTCAGTTGGCTTTTCATCAACCTCCAATGTCATTGTTGTTTGCTCAAAACAATATAAAAAGTACATTAGTGCAAAAAAAATGTTAAATAATTTGACAACAAAACTAGCAGACTTACTTGGCGCGTGGATGTTTTTAGGACGACACATTTCCCCTTCCTTTGCGAGTCTAGATCAATATTAGCACCATCCTATTCAGCTTCTTCAGGATTCATTTCCAAAATCTACAAGGTATCTCACATGAACATAATAAAATAAACATACAAGGCATACAAGTATACAAGCTTTTGTTACATCATGCATGTTTCTTTCAATTTTTTGGACATGCCTAGTAATGGGGTAGTTTGAAGGATGTAGATTTGAATGTAATGTGAGTATTATAAGACTTCTTTAAAGATTGGATACTCTTAACATATTTTATGATTTGTTCACATCCTCATCAAGTAAGGATGGTCAAGTTCCAGGGTGCTAAATGAGACTTACAATGAAACAAGTGTTTTGCAAGTGTGTCAATGGGCATAAATTCTGCCACAAGTATCCTCTCATCAGCTTCATAACAACAACCAAGTAAATTTGCCAATCTATGGTTCCGGAGTTGACCAACTTAATAAAATGTATGTCACAAATCTAAGTCAATGGGCATAAAATCTAAGTCACTGCACATCAAATGTATGTCACAAATACTGACACTTTAAAGGCAACTTAATAAAAAAACCATAAACAAGTGGGATGATGAAACTGTAAAGGTGAGTAAGAATACCAAGAACTGGCGTGCATCAAGCCAAGCCACTCTATTGAAGCGCTTGACAACAATTCGCCTTTGATTATCCAATTTTGCTCTGCAAAAAAACACCACAGCACAGCAACAGGACGCTCTGCGACGCAACAACGTCCATCAGCCTAACGCGTATCCACCATCTCGACGCCTTACCACCAGTCCAGGCGCAGCACAGTCCGCAACAACCAGTGCCCAGTCCTTCCAGTCCGCAGCCTCTCCCTGCTCCGAAAAACAGGGGACACTCTGTTTTACAGCAGAGTGCCCTGCCAGCACTCGGTTCCAGGACCTACCATTGCCCAAACACTAACGTTTGTAAATAACTAACATTCAAACTCAAATCATTAACATTTTGATGTTTGTGGGACCCACAGCAACATGAAATCCACAACAGAACCAAACAGAAGTACATTAAAACCCCCCCCCCCATTTCATTCCATTTAATCAATCAATGGAAATTTAAAAAAAAAAAAAAGGATAAAGAGCATTCATTAGTTTACCTTCTTCCCCCTCTCAATGAATACCAGAGATAACATTAGATAGAAGGGTTAATCAGGAATACCAGAGATGCAAGATTCACATCTTTCATGTACTGATACCGGCATCTTTAAGTATTGTTTTATCTCCAACTACATAACTGAGTAAGAGAACATTACTTTCACTTTAAAATGAAACTAAAGTTATGTGAATAGCCTATCTATTTTCTTGATTAAGTTGCATTACCAATTCTACAAGGAGAAAAAATGCAATAAGTAATCATTCTTACCTGCTCAGGTCAGTATCTGAAGATGGAGGGAAGTAGAATAGCAACTTCTGAAGAAGGGTAGCCACTTTTCTATTGGGTAGCCACCTGTTACGTATAGAAAATTTAGTGAACTCAAATATCTCATTACATTAAGCGAACTAGACACAAAGTTTATACACAGTTCATCTGATCTTTAAGTACGGGGCATCCTCAAGGGATTGAACATAAATTTGTTCATATCGTAGCATGGAGCAATCTAATAGGTTTTTGTTTATTCCAATCTAATTGTACTGATTCCTACATGCTTCCACCATGCATTACAGTTATAGATGGTTGATCATTAAATAGGAAGCAAATAAATGATTATTCCATCACTTTTACAAATTAGCACATTGAGTACCTCAGTTATTTCATATATAAATAGCCAACATCAGCACATTCACTAGGTCGTAATTCACCCATATGATACAATTTTAGTTATAAACATCCATATTACAAACAAATGATCACCACCACAGCAACAAAGAATTGACTCTAATTTCAATGACAAAAGCACATAACAAAAATAAGGATGGTGATCACCACCACCTCCATTGTTATTGGCCTTTGATGACCCTATAATTAATACATAGGATCTAGTGTGTCAGAGTACTAATCAGAATTCCCTTAATCTCTTATGAACAAGTACAAAATAGATTCTTTTATTGTATTAAAAAGGGTAACCCACAAATCCAAAACCCCATCCGGTGTTTTTGAGTCAAGCTGGAGCTTTTGATGTTCTAACACAAAACTAAAGCAGATTATTAATTAAGGGACTTGGTGTGAAAGATTCTGAAACTTAAGGAACATGTTCAAGAAATGACATAATGGGTATTGTTTGGATTCCAAGAGGAAGAGAATCCCAGTTCAATTTGAGATAAAAACTGACAATTTTGAGGTCCTAAAACACCATTAACACACACATAATTACAACAAAGTTTAGTTTTTAAATGGATAATATAAAAATCGGTACTTCTGCTTCATATATGCCTATGGATAATAAATCATAGATAACAGATAATTATTAACATTGATTAATAGGCAGTCTAATAAAGATGTATGTTGCATGCAACAAGTTAAAAGATGATGCCTGCGCATACTGCAACAAGAACAGAGAGAAAGGATGTAACATCATACATATGAATAAAATAAACTTAATTCGAAGAGGATCCAATAAAAAACTTGAAGGTTCAGTAAATGAATCTGATATTTCTAACAAATAAAAAAGCTAACTTTTAACATTGGGCAAACAGAACCAATAAAATTAGATAAAAGGAAGTTACCAATCAGCATACGAATCTCGATTCTTGACATGTGCAATCTGTCAAGAAACTGGTGGATTTTGGTCAATAATTGGCTTGTGATCAATAATACAGATGATCTTGGCAGCTGCAACTTTTGCCTTAGCGAAAGCAGCCACGCTCGGTGCTGATTGTCCTAAAGCCCTGTGGAAATAACATGGTTTTAAAATTTGGAACCAATTAATTCAATACAAATAAGAGATGTGTTTGGGTGCTTACAGTCCACCTATCACTAGATGACCTCCATACCAAAGTAGAAGTGCGTAGCAGCAGAAAACAGTGAAGTACATCGACCCCAACCCAACCCCTTTGGCCAATCCAATCTTGTAACCAAACTTTTGACCTACTCTCAATGCAGATGAATAAGTTTGCAAAGCTCTTGATACAAGTGGAACTATTTTTTGCAAGCAAATGAAACGATACCTTGGCATAAGAATTTCACGCAGCTTTAATCGAACCATAAATTCCGCATTCCCTCTGAGGATAATATCTGTGCCACGGCCTGCCATATTAGTGGCAATTGTTACTGCCCCAAGACGGCCACGATTTCTGCTTCCCTCTCCACATTCTCTGGTTTTGCATTAAGAACCTAGGATAAAAGGTAACAATTATGCTTTGCCAACTTTAGAAACATTAATAAAGAAGTAGAATGAAATACAAATTATCATATTGTCAATAAGTGGATCTAATACTGCAGAGTACTTTTCATATACTAGTGAATTCCACTATCATGTTAACAGTTTCCTACATAGTATTCCATAATGTGGATAAAATAGAACTCATCTGATGGGGAATTGCAGCTTCACACAATTGCTCAGATAGATAGTAAGTCACTCTTTTCAACACTAGTAGTACCAACAAGTACAGGGCGGCCTGTCTTGTGCATTCTAGAAATCTCTACCACGTAACTCAACTGAAGCAAGCTTCCCAAGTAGAAGCCGGAAATTAAAAAAAAATGTTGTGAGTACTACAATGCTTATAGTGTCACTGACCAATTCTTGTTGAAATTCAATGTTAAAAAACTTACTTTAATCTGCGTATTAGAAGGAAGGAATTTGTTTTCCAAGTGGGATGGACAGATGTCATAGAACTGGTTTCTATTGCACATATATGCTTATATGGCCCAATGTCTCTCTTCCCAAATTCTCTACAAATACCATATGGATCTCGAAATTCCATTTCTTTACAATTTTCACTCGAAGCTAATCCAGATAATGCAACATTCGTCTCCAACTCACCACCCCTTTGTTCTTATGTGAGTTCATCCTTAAGAAAATGCTTGACAAGCACTTCACTATACCTTCAGATATTCTGTTGGGCTGCCACTTTCTCCTGGAGACACTTGTTCCTCAGTAACAATTTGAGAGCTCTCTTTGGCTATCTTCTAGTCTACTACAATGCCTTCAAGCTGGAATTTTAGAAACTCATGTTCAATTACCAAATAAAATAGACTAGCAACTGATACCAAACACCACAATAGAAGAAGTATCCCCACCAACGGAGCCAACATCCGCCCCATTTTCTTCACAAATCGTTCTTAACTCCAAATTCTTTTCTAAATGAAGACGCAAAATACAATAATAGAATGCGTGAAGATGAAGATTTTCAGAGCTGCAATTGACACACGCAATGAATCAGATCTGAAATTGTTCAAAAAGATTACACTAGCAGCATTGCTGAATTGAAAATCTTTTATGACATAAAGATGCAAAAATGTAAAGTAGCTCTAAAATTACAAAGAGTCTCTCTAAATTTTTAGAAATCCGAAACTTGCACAAATAGAACATAAAGCAATGCCAATCAATCCATCGAAACAAACACCGAAATTGCAGAGATTGAAACTAGAAAATGTAACAAAACAAGAATGAAGAAGGTGTTAGTTAAGCAAACCTAAGTTGTGTCTTCATTTCATTCAAGCTAACTAAAAATTAGTACAAAAAAGCAGAGAGAGAACTCAACGATTGATCGTTCAGAGCATAGATTGAACTACATTCACTTAATCGAAGCTAAAAATCACACACATTAAAGAGCTTAAGAAGGAAGATCTAAACAAGCAGATAGCGATCTTTCAAAGAAAACTTACGAAGTCTAGGGTCACAGATTGAAGAACCGATCCCTAGAAGAAGAAGCTCTCTCTGTCTCGCCTTCTACACTCTTCGTATTACCTTCTCGACCAACTACTGCTCCTCCTCGACTTCTCCCTCTCTCTTTCCTTCTCCTTCTCCTTCTCCTTCTCTTTTTCCCTCTCCTTGAAATTTTAGGGTTGAAGCAAATTATGGGCTGAAAATTGCAGAGTTGGGGGGAGATGGAGCGGAACGCGGAAGCAATTTTTTCGCAAAATTTCACCCGCGAGAAATCAACTTATTTCTCCACACGTCCACATGCAACACACGTGCATTTTTGCAACGGTTTAAGCCATGGGCACTATAGCCACGATTTAGCCGTGGCAAACACACCAACGGTTAGAACCGTGCCAAGCCTTTTTTAGCCATGGTTTAAGCCGTGGCACTATAGCCACGGTTTTAGCCGTGTCAAACACACCAACGGCTTAGAACCGTGCCACCCCTGTGTAGCTAATCAGCCCTTTAGGTGTATGACATGACATCTAATTCAACTATCTCAGCTTGCTGCATCGAGGAAAGAGGCTAGGCACCGAATTGGATGGGAGGGAAGGTGTGCAAAGAGGCATACTGGCTGAATAGGAAGCTAACCAAGGTACAGAAAAGACCCAGGCAAGAGGTAGAATGAGGGAGGTTTATCCGAAGAATCCGCCCAACAGAGAGGGATTAACTCAAGGAAATAAGTACTCCATCCTACGGAGCCAATAGAAGGGGAAGCGGTTAGAGCCTGAGCCAAGTAGGCAGATAACGGAGCAGGGACCAATCTACCTATGGGAACCAAATAACTGGCCTCAAGAAAAGGTATCGAACTGTGGAAATCCTTAGGTAAAGCATGATTTTCGGGAAATCCTTTTAATGCTAAAAAGTAGCCGGTATTCGCTGCCATCAAGACAGCCTGGTATTCAATCTACCGGCGCAAGAGGGACTTTTTATCTAAAGCCTACAAAGCAAAGCAGCAGCGCAGAGAGGCGCTCGCAAACCAGACTTCCCTAATCTATGCTTCCTAAAGCGAAATATGGAAGTTAAGTATTGCTAAGAGTTTGCAGGCAAAATCACTCTGCTCTCTCTTGTCCCAATCGCTTCAATCACTCCTATGTCACCCACGGAGCGGTAACAAGGGATTACTTTACTGAAAGCTTAGTAAGGCAAGGAACTTCTTGCTAGACTTCTTGGAAGTAGTGCTTTCTTCTATTGTCTCATCAGGGTTTCCATCCGAACTAGGAGAAGAAAGACAAGTAAGTAGTCAAGGAAGGCTTATTTTGAAGAGTTTGAGGAGCTAGCCGGGTATTTACTCGATGAGACGAAAGAAGCAAAGAGCCTCCTCATAGCACGACTTCTCAGAGATAGAGTTATTGGCTAAGAAAGCAGTCTATAGTTAGGTTTAAAAGGGTAATACGAGTGAAGTTTTCACAAGTAAACTACTTCTCTGCCTTTGCGGTGCAGTCTCCGTACTAGCGACTGAGCTACGGATACGATTTCTGAAGAAAGAGTCATTTTCTTTATCGCCGAGCTTCGCTTTACTTTAGGGAGGGAATACTACTTATTAGTTATTAGACGGACAGTATTTCCACGCTTTGTTCTTGATGTATCAGAATTCTAGAAGATGCAGCAAAGCAGACTTCCCCTTTGACTACTAGTGAAGAAGTCCTTGTATGGCTTGAAGCAGTCTCCCCGTCCTGTTAACTCCTCCTCTGCTTTCAACGAGCAATCCGGCTGCATTTGTCTCATCCTCGCCGTATCAAGGCAAAAGTCTCGTCTTCACCGGTAACCACACCCCACTCTCTATTTCAGACATTGGTACGATCTCTTTATCATCTCGTTCTGGCAATGTTCTTCATCTCAATGAAGCTATGTTGGTTCCTAAAGTCCTTATCCTATTCCTTATCAGGAATAGCGAGACGGTTAACTACCCTTATATAACTTAAGTGAATGAAGGATACTGCTCGGGCCTCTCACCCAAAAGGCCCGACACTCACTTTAGGCATTTCTTAACAGAGAACAGGTTCAGGATCAAGTCTTTCTGGCGAGTATTGGCTGGTTCGCTGACGTAACTGATTCAGTTAGCACGAAGGGAAGGTGCTCCTGATGATGCCATGGACGGAAAAGGACTCCTCTTCCATCTGCTCTCTCCCGCTCCACAACTTCAAGCAGTCGCAGGCCCACATTGATTTTTATCCGAAGGGCCCCGGCGCTAATGCTACCCAGCTCTCGCAGTCTTTCGCCGCCCGGTTTCAAGAAAGCCCTACGTCGCCATCGCACTATAGTCTCTTCATTCATATTTGGCAAGTTGGGTAGCCTCGTTTGCCTCCCCAAACTACAAACATCCTGTCTATCCAACCTTTCCCGCTTCGGTCCTTGATTCGTTGTTTCCTGATTCCATTTCCAAGATCTACATAAAAAATCTGTTATTCTAATCATTCAATCTAAATTCTCCCCTGTAAGTTCTGCCGATAACAAGGGTGATTTCTCCGTTTAGACTTCTTTGAATTGGCCGATCTTTTTTTTTTTACAGGAAAAAATGGGAGTTTTAGAGCTTCCGACGGTGACTGACCAACACAAGACTACTCCGGCTGCTGATCCAACATCTACACCCCGGGTACGTCGTTCCAATCGTATTTCTGTTCCTCTTGTTAGGTTTGCTGATTATAAAACTCTTTTTACCTCGACATAGAGCCTTCCTTGCTGCCATTCACTCCTTTTATGAGCCTCAGACATAGTTGGAAGCTGTTTGGATTCCTTGCTGGCAGCAAGCCATGGCAGAAGAACTAGATGCTCTTCAACGAAGCAGAACCTGGGTTCCAAACCTTGCCAGAAGGGAAGAGTTTTATTGGTTGTCGGTGGGTCTACAAGGTGAAGACTCGATCAGATGGAACCTTGGAAAAGGATAGGGCACGGCTGGTTGCTAAAGGATATGCTCAGGAGTATGGTGTAGATTACGAAGAGACCTTAGCACCTGTGGCCAAGATGACGAGTGTACAAACCACCCTTTTAGCAGTTGCAGCCGTATACAGATGTCAACTTTTCAGTTAGACGTGAAGAATGCGTTCCTTCACGGGGACTTGCAAGAATCAGTCTTGAAGGAGCCTCCTCCTGGCCTGGATTCTCTGTTCCATCTCATCTCGTCTGTAGACTTCGTAAGGCTCTCTATGGACTCAAACAAGCAAACAGAAAACGTAGGCTTTTTTTATAGCTTCGAGTTGGTTGGCTTTAAAAGCGCTTCTCCCTTGTTTCATTCCGTGGTGTAGTCAGCTCTTCTTCCTATTTCATTCCGTCTATTCCGCAGCATATCTTGTTGTCCCGTCCTTAGCTCGAAAGGAACAAGCAACGGACTGAGCGCTGACGCGCGAAAGCCGTTGTGCTAACGCGCAGCCGTTTTCTTGCTGGGTTTACGTACGTCTTAACGATTGATGGGCCCAAACAGAAGAAGAAAGGGAGGGAGGACTGGATGAACTCTTCTCTAGATCTTCTTCGGGTGAAAATAGATTCCGACGAAACAACCTTTAAGAGCGCCTATTTAGGCCCAGGGCATAAACCGAGGAACTTTTCTCCCGATCCCTACGGATCTCGATTCTGTCTCTTCAATCGGGAACAACTCCATCTACATTTCAATCCTCGGCCTTCCCCTGCTTTCTGTGCTATCGATCAGTTGGAAACCGGAAGAGGAGCAGGAAGAGAGAAGTCGGCTATTGTTTCTAAAGGCAGAAGGAGGGTTCAATCCATCTTGCTTAATCCGTATCGAGGGCTATGTGGATCCCCATG
Organism: Berberis thunbergii; assembly: GCA_003290165.1. Lineage (NCBI taxonomy): Eukaryota > Viridiplantae > Streptophyta > Magnoliopsida > Ranunculales > Berberidaceae > Berberis > Berberis thunbergii. The sequence continues at coordinate 11,788 of QNQO01004376.1, read as the reverse complement.
AAAAAGCATTTAGGAAATGGAATAAAGATGGACCAAGCTACTGTTGAGTGTAAGCAAAATGAAGATGACTAGGGTCGGCCCTTCTAAAAAAAGCGAATAAAAAGCATCAAAGATTTCGGATAGGATCCACGGGCTTTGGGATAGCAAGCACTAGCTCCCAGTGCGACTTCATAAGAAAGGGTCAAGGATAAAATACAGGATAATGAAAGAGACGTAGTGCTTACTATGGCGCTTCCTTCGGAGCCCTGGAAAGGTCCGAAAGCACCTGCAGCGGAACTACCGAGCAAGGGTAGCAGAAGTCTTAGTAAATACATGAATCGAATCTGGGGACGGATCGGGGGCTACAATGTTTGGCTGACAGAGACCTTGCATGCAGGGGATGGATTGATTTAGGGAAAGCAGGCAACTCATATCGATCAGAAGGTACACTTTGAATAAACTCCTTGCGGTCAAACGGTAAGCAAGTAAAGTAAAGCTTCAGAGAGAATCAATGCCGTGGGTTGGGGATAAGAAGTGGTCAACAGGAACTGGTTCAACCAGATCAACAAGAACAGGGTAAAGATCAACCACCTCTCTAGCGGGCTATGTTCCTGTTCCCACCTTTTGGATGCTGACTTTTATGCGGGCTATGTTGTCTTCGTCTCTATATCTGATGCTGGCTTTTCTGTCTGGTACCCTGCCCTGGCTGTTGATTGTCTCTCTCGATGCTTGCAATATTTCTGGAATGGCACTAAATTCCCCCCACTACAGGGCTCTCTTGATTAACGAAAGACGCCTGCAGCGAAGTGACGGTGCATGCGAAGTGGACTATCTATCTCTGCCTGTCATGATCGACTTTCATATCCGGATCCTCCGGCGTCTCGCGTTTACTATATGATTAGATTCTCCGACCGACGTCGTGCTTGCTTCTGACGGTAAAAGCAACGGATGAGCTACCGCGCCAGAACTTGATTGAAAAGGGGCGCGCTAACGCGCATATGTTTTCAATCAAGTTCGTAAGGGAGAGTTCTTTCTTATGGAGGTCCATCTGTCCGGCACGTAACGTTTACTCATTATCTTCTTGAGGTTAGCATTTGCTATTGTCTGGCGCTTTTTATTCTTCGGTAGGCTAAGCCATATAAAGGTAGCCTACAGAGCAAGCAGCACGCGAACACCTGTTGAAGCCCATTACCTATGAATTGGTTTTGCGGTATCATGGTGTTCCCCGCCTGTTTACTTTTATGGACCCATCTGTTCTTGTTCTCCATGTTCTGTTCGTTTGCTTCCTAGAGGCTGTGGCCTGCAGCTACGGATATAGTTATAACGATAAGAACATCATACAGAAGAAGTGCTACTACCAGTCTTAGTTACGGGTGCAATTTCAGATCCAGTTGATCGAGATCGCAAGTTTCATTCCCAGATCTAGACCAAGCAGCCCGTTGATATTGACCGGCTCTCCGTGCAGGTAAGAGTCTGTTGATTATGCCGTTGATGGAGCTTTTGATGTAGCAACACCACCAGCCGCTAGAGAAGCAGTTCGAGATGCAGAAGTATTTGACCAGGTCTTTCACCTTCTTAGTAGCACCAGGAGTAGGCTTTGCACCAGCCCCAGGAGAATAATAACTTGAAGATAGAACATAGGTTTTTGCTCCATTGGCGGATACAGGAGCATATTCGTTTACAGCAGCTATCTCCACGGGGAATCATACTAGAATATTCCAAGCATTTCCAAGAGCAGTTATTCTAATTGGAGTATCCGTTGGAGCACCCTTGATATACGTTTCAATAGATTCATCGATCGGTCTAGCTATCGGCAAATCATGTTGTTACTAAGACTAGTGCGAGATGGGTGGAAAAAACTCTTATTCTACCTATAGCTTATTCTACCAAGCATAGTTTCCTCATGGTCAGGCTTAGCAGGAGATCCCGGCAACAATCTCACTATCGAATGCGCTTCGTCATCACACGCTTTATTCCAATTATTATACTATCTCTCCTTGGCATAACTACTTTCTTCGAAAGGCAGAGCACCTTAATAAATGCTCGGGAACAGCAGAAAACGGGATAACTAGGAGCATCATACCTACGAGCTTAGTTATTCATCGTCATCCCTACGGCACTCTATTGCTTCGTTATCTATAGGCATTTCGCGGATTAATGCTATCCATTCCAATCTATTCCAAAGCTAGCAAGAGTATAAGTAAAGGCAGCAGCGAGAAGGGCAGGAGAGATAGGAGCATATCTTTCAGTTCGAGATTCAAATTCATCACCAGAGGCAAAGGCAGTAGACTCTTAAAAAAAAGGAAGGCGGTCCCTCAAAGGGATCGTTTTTTTGCCCAATAAGGTTGAAAACAAAAAAAGAGAAGAAAGGGAGGGAGATGGTAGGAAGAAAAAACGAGATTGGGCCGGTATAGCCATGACGGCTCTTCTTCTTTCTTTGTATTTCATTTCTTTGGCACTATATTTAGAACCTTTATTTAATAAAAGCAATACGTTCTATATGGTGCCTACTTCCTCATCCAGCTCGGAGGCGAGCGTAAACCAACCTCATTTAGTTCAGCCGCTGGAGGCTGGGGCTGAACTAAATGAAGGTGGAGCCGCAAATCCGATGCAAGGGGTCGTTCCACCTGCTTTTTCTGGCGAAAGCTGGAGCAGTAACAACTCCAACCCACCCATTCTTGAAGCGCCGCCTCTTCAAGAATGGGACCGGGCCTCTCAAACTAGTGCTCCCGACCCAAGGCAGCTATTACTCTCCTCTAAGGAGAGATTGAATCGGAGGGTGGAGAATCTTTTCAACGGGACCTGGGCGCAAGGGGAGAAACACCAGAACTTCACTCTGCCTATTCTCCTCTTGGTCCCGTTTCCGCTCCTAGCGAGCTAACATCAGCAAATTCACTTCAAAACTCTCCAGCTATTCATTCCTCCGCTTGCCAATAACCTCCATTCGAAGCCCAGCCGGGAAGGGAAGGCAAAACAATGATTCCCATTCCCCTGCCTGTAAATGCATCTAAGGAACCCCTGAGCTCTCCTGCTTCTGCTAGCCCATCTATTGAGAGAAAGTACAAGCCTGCAAAGCCCTTCCTCGCAATAGTGGTCGGAGCCATCTCTTTCCTATTCCATTTCCTGTGCTTGGCGGGCCTCTGCTCCAAGGCAATCTCTCCCATTTCCATCAATAGCTGGCTGGGCATCTCATTGATTCACCATCCCCCGAGGGGAAGTACCTGCTGACGAGAAGAGAGAAGGTCGCGAGCAAAGATAGTTCGGTGAATGAAGTTCTAAAGAATAACCCCTTCAAGGCACTCGTGGAGGAACATGATGATGAAAGCACTAATAATGGGGTCCAAGAGAAGGATCTGGTGGGCGAAACTCAGCCTTGGAATGGGGATGAGGGTGCAAAGATTGAGCAGATTTTTAGCTCTAAGTCTGGGCATAACCATGTAGAGCAAGAGGGGGCGGATAAGGAGTCTGTTGCTGCTCCCGTTCCAGTTCCTTTTGAAGACTCGCTAGAAGCTGCAACCAAGGACCAGGAGCAGCCTTTGATTCAGGTTGATGAGCTAGATGATGGGCCACACAAGGAGCAGGTTGTACCTACTAACCAAGCAGCTATGGCCAAGGGTATTGAAGACGATGCCAAGTCTCTTCCGGAAGGTGATTCTCTTATTGGGGAGAACCTTTCTGATTTTGATAAAGGAGTGGTTTCTGATGATGAAAAAAATCAAACTAAGGGCAAGAAAAAACATGGTGAAGTCAAGTTTGATGCCCGGGTTACTCGTTCGAAATCTAGCAAGGTCTCCAATGATGGACAAAATGATGCTTTGGAATGCTAGGGGCATTGGAAACAAGGCCACGGTCAGATAAGTGAAAAAGCTAGTGAAGGATAATAAGGTATCGCTTCTTATGCTTGCGGAGCCTAAAATTATTGCTGCAAGGTATGGTAAAATTTATCAGAAAACTGGTTTCAAAAATTTTGTTTCGAATGAAGAGGTAGGAGGTACGTGGATTTGATTCAAAAAGCAAGCCTACGAGTGGAATACAAAGAGAGAACGAGCTTACCTTATTATTAGAGAAAGGGGAAAGGGCTTTTTCAGCAGGTTGATGAATGAATGTGAATAGCACCATGAGAAAAGGATTATGATCGTTAGAATGCCACAACAAGATCTTAATCTTTCCCCCTTTCCTTGTTAGTAAAAAACAAACCCGAAAGCGTCGTTTCCCCCCTATTCTCTCTAAAGCAGGGATTGATCCTTCCCTTCGTTCCACTCATCCAGATTAGAGACATTGACTATAAGTACTACTAACTGCTTTACCGAAAGCCCCCCTAACCTCCGGAGAGGGAACAGACTGGAGAGTTTTTATATCACGAAAAGCCCAGCGCTCGCGCTTCTTTCGAGGAATCCTAATCCTAAAGGATATAAGAAGAAAAAGGCTACAACTGTATGGCATTACACTCTCTTCCTCTTTAGAGGGGTTACTTGGCTATGCTCATTTCAAGAGGGAAAGGCCGTAATGTAATAAAGTAGGGCGATTCTTCTTCCTTTACAGTTTAGTTTCCACATCCAGTTCAGGCTTTAGTTCCTTCTCTGTCCACTAGTGCAGCTTCCAGCTCTATGTATGGTAGTCGCTTTAGTCGCTTGACTCGGTCTTCCGAATCCCTTCGCCCGGCTAGCTCGTCCGCGCCTGGCAGTTTAAGCTTTGATCCAGCAGCCTCTTTTCGATCCAAGAGCCGCATGATAAGAAAGCGGTTAGCTTCAGTTAGTAAAAGAGACCGGGAAACTCGTACTGCAACTATGCCAAGCCCGATCTTGGTTCCAATGCAGCAGAGACAGGTTCTGGGTAAAAACTAGGTATTGGTCCTGGTGCTGCGGAGACAGGTGTTGCTGATCGAACTAATCTACTTTAGGGATTCACCTAGCAACATAGTTATGGTAAACCAACTAGCTATGTTGCTTCCATAGCATCTGTACTTGGGTATACAACTCTTGGTACTCACACAACACTCTTTCATTTTTTTGGTAGGGGCTGCCCGGATTCCAGTGCTACCTCCCTTTATACGCTCTAAAAAGGAGAAGTCACTCGATCTTCTCTTCTAAAGTATCCGCGCTGGCTGCCACCCCAAAAGAAGCGACGGACTGTACGAGATCAAACGCTTGGGGATCAACCGGAGCACCCTTTCTTGCTTTTTTTTAGTAAGAGTGAAAAGGTGAAGAAGCACGCGACGGAACGGAATGAATCAAAAGCGCAAGAGTCAAAAATGTCATTTCTACTAGCTACAACGTATTCGAATGGAACTGATCCCATAGAGGACTACCACACGCCTGATGCATGAATGAGAGTGGATTGATAGTTTTCTAGTTTAGGAAATACATGTGCAAACACTACTTGAATCTCGGGACGAGATTCCATTTAATGTGTATATGATGTAACACCTCTAAATTTCATAAAGCTAATTTATTTTATTTTGAATTAATTACAATAGAATTAAATTTATTTGAGTTTAAATTTCAAAATTTAGGATTTTACTTGGTCAATTTAAAGGGTTGGTGCCTTCAAAATTTCAGTGAGGGCGAATAGCCACCCACCTTATATGATTTTTAATTTTCATGTTGAAGCTTTATTTGTAGCATATGACATAAGCCTATGGCATATGTAAGCTCGGAAAAAGCCTTTTAGATTTTTCCCCAACACAATGGACCTTGAAAGGCATAACTATCATCCCCTCGAGATGTGCATCTCAAGGGCATAGTCACGCATTTCGAGGGGGTGAGTGTGAGTTTCCTCGCCCATTTCCTCGCCATTTAGAATTTTCCCTAAGAGCTTGTTTGATGAACACTTGAGACTAAATTCAGAGCAGCTATCTTATTGAGGGGTGTTTGAATTGAACAATTATTTAGTGTCTAAGTGTTTAATTAATTGTTTAGATTTCTTTAAACAGTGAAAGATGCAAGTTTTCCAAACTTTTATCTGTCTGACATTCTGTAAGTAACATCATTACCATGTAAAAAAAACCTTGTAGCATTAACATCATTACCATTTCAAAATCTTCCACTAAAGTTCATTTATCTTTAAAAACTCGTCCCAAACAAATTTTTTAGCCGCATCAGCAATCAATTCTCAGTATAACAGTTCAGTTTCAACAAGCCCAACGTTGGGTAAAAGAAATGAACCGAAACTCAAGTTCTGAGATTGTCAACACCCAAGGATCCCTAGCCAGTATTGGATTATTTGCTAACCTCAACTCCTTTCGTATCACCAATTGTTCACGTAATAGCATTTGCTCCAAAGTGGTTGTATATGATGAGAAGTTTTAGCACCAAGGCAGACTTATTAGTATGATCAGAATGCAGGATCCAGGGATACTAGTGAGGTTATGCGTTGAGGCAAGGCCATCAAAACTAAGGATAGCACCCAGCAAAAAACAAGATCGCAAACATATAATCACATTAAAGATAGCTAGAAATGACTACAATTTCGCAAGACTCCTGACTTAAGACCCAAGATACCACAATACATTACATTCTCAAACTCCAACCATGAACATCAAAACCCCAAAATCCTCATCAAGTATGGCCATCATTCCTCCATTTCTTCATCATCATCAATCTCCTCTATCTTCATCTTCTTCACGGCTTTCGCAGCATCACTTCTCGGACCATTTGGAATCTGAATTAGTATGTCACTCTTCTGGCCAGTGCTTGCATTCACAAGACCACCATTTTTCTCAACCCTGTAAACAAGTCCCTCACCTCCTGGTGAGGCATCAATGTTGACAGTCGAGTTCTCATCAATTTCTTCTCTTATAAGCATCTTAGACAGCTCAGTCACCACCTTCTTCTCAAGCCACCTCCTTATTGGTCTAGCTCCATAGACCTGTTCTCAAAAGAAATCACCACATATGATCCAGAGTTGCTTCAACTAATAGAAAAAGCCTACAAGGTCTACTTCAAACAAAAAGCCCACTCAGAAAAAGTTTCTTACCGGATCACAACTCTCAGCAAGGACAACGTCCAGAGCTGCATCAGACACGGCCAAAGCAATGCCCCTCTCTGCCAAGCGCAACGCTACATCCCTCATTTGCAACCTAGCAACCTTTCTCAGCTGATCATGTGAAGGGGATCGAACACTACAATTTCATCTAACCGATTAAGTAGCTCAGGTCTGAAATGCCTCCTCACCTGTTACAAAGAAAACTCTTAACACCTTTAAGTTTGGGAATATAAACAAAACTGAAGACACAAACAATGACACTAGCACCTACGCTTACCTCCTGCATGACCAGGTCCCTCGCAGCTTGCATTGTACACTTGCCCATAAGTCCTGAAAGTAGGTGCTCCGCTCCCAGGTTTGATGTCATAATAATTACAGTATTGGAGAAATCCACTGTCCGTCCCTGCCCATCGGTTAGCCTACCATCATCAAGAACTTGAAGGAGGGTGTTGAATACTGCTACATGGGCCTTCTCGACTTCATCAAATAACACAACACTATAAGGCCTCCGTCTAACAGCTTCCGTTAGTTGCCCACCTTCATCATGACCGATGTATCTACAGTCGAAATTTTCCATAGTAAGTGCACATTCAAAACCTTTCTAAATGTGTCTAAATTACAATTTCAGAAAACCACATGCTCACCCAGGTGGAGCGCCAATCAATCGTGAAACCGAATGTTGCTCCATGAACTCGGACATATCAATCCGCACCAAAAGATTTTCATCATCAAACAGTTGTTCTGCTAGGGCCTTTGCGAGCTCAGTTTTGCCTACACCTGTTGGACCAAGAAGAGAAATGATCCAGTTGGCTGCTGTGGTCGTCCAAGACCAGCCCTTGATCTCAAGACAGCTTCAGCAACCGAAGCAACAGCCTGGTCCTGCCCCACCACTCTCTTATGTAATCTATCAGCTAGACCAATCAGCCTTTCCTTCTCGTTCTGGCCAAGCCTTGTGACTGGTATTCCCGTCCAACGGCTCACCACTTCTGCAATTTGATCAGGTCCAACAGTTTCGGTAAGCATTAAGTTTTCATCAGTACTCCCTTCATAATTTTGTATAGCAGCTTCTATCTCCTGAAGTGCCCCATATTTCAGGTCAGCAGCCCTGGCCAAGTTCATTCTTCTTTCAGCTTCTGCTAAACTGATCAGTAGCTCTTCACGCTTCTGCTTCAGTCTACGAATTTCATCAATTCTTTCTTTCTCCTTCTTGTACTTCATCATCAGAGGCTGTAATTTATCTCTAAGATCATCTAGCTCCTTCTGGACCTGTAAGAATTAGGAAGAAGAATTAACAAGCGGTCAATCTCAGAGGGAAATGTTGCAAAATACTTCAACACCTACTCACCTCAACTAATCGAGCTTTGCTCGCTTTGTCCTTCTCTTTCTCCAGGGCATGGAGTTCAACTTCCAACTGAATTCTCTTCCTTTCAAGATTATCAATTTCTTCTGGCTGGCTGTCAAGTTGAACTCTCACATTTGCACATGCTTCATCAACTAGATCAATAGCTTTATCCGGGAGGTGACGTCCTGAAGAGGATACCAATTTCAGAGTCCAAATGAAATAGTTCCGGAAACAAAAAATAACAATTCATTCTGAATAAACTAGATTCATAATCAATCAATCTACTCCGTGATATCTGATTCATCTGGTTCCAAAATTCATGCTTCTACTTGGCTTTCTCAGTAACCTTACATGTTTTCTAAATAAATTAAATACCTAGTATAACATGTTGGTAGGCATTAATAATTAAAACAAAAGAAATTGGGATGTTGAACATACCAGTAATGTAGCGACTAGATAGCTGCGCAGCCACCACCAAAGCCCTATCTTGAATCCTGACACCATGATGACCTTCATACCTCTCCTTCAACCCTCTCAAAATACTAATTGTATCCACAACACTTGGCTCGGCAACATAAACTTGCTGAAAGCGTCGCTCAAATGCGGCATCCTTCTCCACATACTTCCTATACTCTTCAAGAGTAGTAGCACCAATGCACCTCAATTCCCCTCTAGCCAGCATTGGCTTAAACAAATTTGCAGCATCCATAGAGCCTTCGGTCCTTCCAGCTCCTAACACGAGATGAATCTCATCAATAAACAAAATCACCTTCCCTTGAGCATCTTCTACTTCTTTCAAAACAGCTTTCAATCTCTCCTCGAATTCTCCTCTATACTTGGCTCCAGCCACCAATGCACCCATATCTAATGCCACAAGTCTGACATCGTTAAGATTACTGGGCACATCTCCTCTGACTATTCTTTGAGCAAGTCCTTCAACCACTGCAGTCTTTCCGACACCCGGCTCACCAATCAAAACAGGGTTGTTCTTGGTTCTTCTGGAAAGAATTCTAATAACCCTTCTAATCTCTTCATCTCTACCAATAACTGGGTCAAGCTTCCCAACTTGTTCAACAAGATCACGCCCATATGTCTTCAAAGCCTGAAAATTAGTATCCCCAGAAGCACTCTCAACCTTTCTTCCTTCCTTCCCTCTAAGCTTCTCCACCTCTGTTTTGACTCTTGCAGCACTAACACCAGCTTCTTTCAAGAGATCCCCACCAATCTGGGAATCCTCGAGAAGACCCAAGATGAGCTGATCAACTGCTAAATGGGTGTCTCCACGCTGCTTCTGGTAAGATTGGGCTCGACGAAGCACCTTGATGAAAGAAGTAGTTGGAGGGATTTCGTCAGGAGAAGGGTGTTGAGATGGGATTTTCTTGAGAGATTGTTTGAGGACTCTCACAAACGAGTTTGCTGCTTCATCTCCACCGCCAACATTGGAGATTGCCTGACGAAAAATCCCATTGGGTTCAGAAATGAGTGCGAGAGCGAGGTGGATTGGAGTGATTTGAACATGGCCAGAGTTGATGGCGAGTTCATGAGATGCAGAGAGAACTTCATTAGTTTTGTGTGTGAACTTGTCTGGATTCATTCTATTGTTTTGATTCTATCATAGAAAAGATGCTATGGTTTGCCTTGTGAGGAAAAACAAGGTCTTTTCGTGTGTATTTGTTGAGATGAGGGAGGTGTCTAGAAAGATGGAGAAAAGTGATATAGGGTGGGTCGGTGTTGGGGTTCTCGAAGGTTGGAAGAAAATCCTAGAAATTTCCAGGTTCCACGTGTGTAATTTGCGCAAGCACCGAACACCCAACAGGGTCTCCCATTCACGTCAACCACAGTTTTCGGTTTATAGTCGCCATGTAGCGGGCCTGGTGTACACGTCCATTTGGCACGATAGCAAACTTGAAGGCATTCTTACATGCACCGCACGTGCCTAACATTCAAGCAAATTAATCTATTATTATGATTATTATTATGAGCGATTCTAGATGTCGAGGGTATGGGCGAGGTTTTGGGCGAGGGAGGTCGGGTCGCACGCGCAGAGCGATTCCTGGTAAAAAAAAAAAAAAAAAAATTTGGGGGAAATCGAATTTTTTGGGAGAAGGAGGAGGGAACAGAGCTCCCTCCCCATTTTCTTCATCTCGCTCTCCCCATTTGCTTCCTCTCGACAGGTCTCCCCCTCCTTCTCCTCCAAACGAAGCTCTCTCTCTCCCTTTCCACCTTCATCGTCATCGACTCAAACGAAGGAGAAGAGAAGAAGGTCAAACGAAGCCAGAGAAGAAGAAGGAGAAGAGAAGAAGAGCCAGAGAAGAGAAGGAGAAGAGAAGAAGCTCATCCTCGTCCTTCCCTCTTGCAAAAGCTAAGGTAAGTCTCCTTTTCATTTCTAGATCTAGGGTTTCTTATTTTAGATTTAGGGTTTCTTTTCGATTTTTTTTCAAGAGGTTTCTATTTTTTTGGGACATTTTTGGTATAAGAGGCCATTGTTTCTGTTGATTTGAACACTTGAAGTTTCTCATAATAGTTTCTCATTGTTTCTGTTGATTTGAACACTTGAAGTTTCTCATTGTTTCTGTTGATTTGAACACTTGTTTTAGCCATGGATGGGAGGAGGCGTTGGTTAGACATCCAGAAAATGGTTAGCTCAGATAAATTCTATAGGAGATCAAACCTTTTTTTTTTTTCGGTCTATTTTATCCGAAGCATAAATGCTTGGACACTAGTTAAGAATTTTTTTATCCTCTTTTTATGTTCATGCTTCAAAGCTTTATTGAGATATTCTCATTGAACTTATGATACTTTTTGCTTATGTTCTTTTGACTATGCATTTCTTAGTCGTGTGTCTCACAATACGACATTTACGTGTAGAGATCAGATGGAAAAAGCCACTTCTTAATTGTATAGTCTTACATGAATGTCCAATTCATGAATTATTCCATTCTTGGATTCTTAATCACATTGAACAAATCTTTTGTATTTGCTTGCATCATGATTTTAACCTGCTTGTTCTTATATATGCAGAGTAGGGAATGTTTGGAGAAAATGGCTCAAACAATGAAATTTCTTGCACAACCAGGAGAATCTTACTTGCTTTTACTGACAGGTGAGGGTTTTATTTCAAATTAAACCTCATTTTTAGGCATTTACTATATGGAAAGGGTTACGTGCTCCATAAATTCTTTCTATATTCCATTTTGTTGCATTCACTCACGTATGTTCATATGTAAAGTTTTGGTCTCAAATACTGATTTCTTTTGTGGCTGGCATGTGCCTCTCACTTGAAGGGACTAGTTGTGTAATTGTCTAATATAGGTAAGATCTGGACTATCCATTTCTGAGGGGACAAGAAAACCCTGTTTTAGCCAGGTACAAAGCCTAAAATGGCAGCTAAGGCCACCTTTCTCATTTTCTATAGGAATTGAACTTTACAAAAGAAAACACAGTTCAGACTCTTAACAGGACAAGGACTCTGAATTCACGGCA
>QNQO01004375.1:0-28028 GCA_003290165.1 Berberis thunbergii | reverse complement strand
TGGGTTTATGATTCAGATTGGTGGTGGTGATGTAGGCTCCATTTCTGGCTGGTGTTGGGCTGTTGTGAGTGTGTATATGGTCGTTTTGTTGGCTGAGAGTGGATGCTTCGTGCATTCTGGCTAGTGAGAAGGCTTGGTTTACTGTGGTTGACTTGAACAGCTGAACCAAGGATTTAATACTAGGCTTGAGGCCACTTAAGAAGCTGAGCACAAAATAAGTTTCATCTAGGTGGGGTTATGGCTAAGCATAAGTGATTTTAATTCTTCGAACTTGTCAAAATAGTTGGTCACTGAGGAGTCTTGGCCAAGCTTGTTAAACAGATCTACATAGGTTTCTAACACTGATTCTTCAAATCTAGTACACAGATCATGCACAAATGAATTCCAAGATATGGTTTCCTGTTTAACTTGGTAGTCCAAAACCATAGATCGGCTTGACCAGTGAGATGAATGGAAGCAATGGTAACTTTGTTATTCTCAAGTATCTGATAGAGTGCAAAGTACCTCTCACACTTCTTAATGAAAGCTATAGGATTAACACCATCAAAAGTAGGAAAATCCAGTTTGGGAATACAATGAAAGTTACCTTGAGAATCCGGATTGGATCCCCATTGTGGCATCTGTGCCTGATCTGGGAGAGTGCTAGCATGGGTTGTTGAAGAACTTTCAGCAACAGCAGTTTCTCGACACCTGGTGGGTGTTGCAGAAATTGAAAAATCTGCTCCAGTTTCTTTCCATTGGCATCATTGGTCTGTAGCATTCCCTGGAATTCAGTCTGCATCCTTTTGAAATCAGCTTTCAGAATCTCAATCTGGTTATGGGTTTCGATTTGGTCTCTCTTGGTATCTCTCATGAATCCCTCTATTTCCTTAGCTCTTGTTTCCATAATGGGTTGCACAGGTTGGATCAGTGTAGGCTCTGATACCAAATGTCACATTCGTGACTTACTAACAACAAGGATAGAATATGAGTTGGGAGATTGGATTAATGGAAGAGCAAAAAAACAGATATATCTCAAGTTCTAGCTTAGAACAGGAGCTTGTGGCTTCTAATAAAACTTCTCTGTTTTCATTTGAACTGAGTTGGGTCTTTATATAATAGAGCCCCCTAACAGAATTACAAATCATCCAATCAACTTCTGACACGTATTGTGTTCTACAGTGTTCCTAACTATATGAACTACGGAATTACCAAAACTACCCTTATTTGAATTTCAACATTCCCGCTCTCTGTTGTTTAGGCGCCAATTTCTGATATTCAAAATTCTGTTTGCTTTCCTGTGTGACACTTCGTCCACTCTTGCTATCTTCTTCCTCTATTTCTTCTCCACTGTTTCATCTCATTCAAAAAACATAGTAAGATACAGAGCATGCAGAAGAAGCACAACAACAACAAGAAGCCAATTTGTCTTCCTCTCTCTTCTTCCTCTATTTCTTCTCCACTGTTTCATCTCCTTCAAAAAAATCAAAACCCACACTCCACTGCTTTGTTTCTCTCTCTGCTCTGTTTTTGTTCTTCATCAATCTCATTTTCTTCACAGAGGTTAAAACCTCTCCACATTGAAAGGGCTTTGATTCGAACCCTCGATGACCCTAGGTTGGCTATCAGATTCTTCAATTTCTTAGGTTTGCATCCAAATTTCCATCATCTAGACCGTTCTTTCTGCATTTTGATTCATATTTTGGTTCAATGTAAGCTCTTTTGGCCTGCAGGTTTGGTTCTTTAGTCTTTTTTGTTTCGTGGGTTGAACCCTTGAGATGTTTTTGATTCATTTTTTAAGGGTTATGTGCAATGTGGGTTCCGACACTTTGATTCATATTTTGGTTAAATGTAAGCTCTTTCGGCCTGCAGATTCGGTTCTTCAGACTTTTGTGCTTCGTGGCTTGAACCCCAAAGATGTTTTTTATTCATTTTTAAGGGTTATGTACAATGTGGGTTCCGGTCAAGTTTGGGGTTCGATTTCTTGTTTCAGAGTGATGAGCAGAATAAGACGGTGTTGGATAGGTGGTTGTCGTTAGGGGTGGGCATAGGATGAGATGGAACAAGATGGACCTTATTCATATTTCATCATGTTTGTTCGAGATTGAAATGGAACGGGATAGATCTCATTCCGTCCCATCCCGAACTCGTTTAGGATGGACGAGACGGGATGGGATGAGCATGTACTAAATTTTGATTTGAAAATTATTATGCAAGATTGAAATATTGGATTTATCAAACACACAACTCTAAGAACAACTATATAACTTTAAGCCAATGATTATTATTTTCTCAATTTATTAGTTTTTACTCTTTTTTTTAGAACCACCGTTGAAGATGTCCATTTTTTTTGTATATTACTAACAAAAATGATCAATGGGTTTGTCATTTAAAAACTAGGATTTGTCATTTAAAAACTAGGAGGAACACATATCGTCAAGAGTTGGGAAGAAGAAAAAAATAATAGAGAGAGTCTGAATTAGATTAATTATCTAAGTGAGTCACATGAAAGCTTATGAGAATAAAATATTGGTGTCAATAAATAAAATAGTTATGCCAATAAATAATTTCATACTACATATTTCATACTAAATATTAAAAAAATCGGTTCGGGACGGGACGGGATGAGTAGGATTGAAAATTTTCATCTCAATTTTATCTCACTCTATATCGAGACGGGACGAGATCAGGATTAGATTGATCAATCCCAATAGGACCCAAAAAAATTGGGACAGAACATGACAATATCGAGATCACGGGATGGAATGCCTACCCCTAATTGTTATTGAGTTGATGAGGAAGGAGATGTTGGTGCGTGAAGTTAGGACCTTTAATGCAGTGATCCAATAACAACCCCTATGTTTAGCTTACTTATTTTGTTATTCTTCTTTCATTGGTATACTTGATCACACAAAGGGGTTTAATCAAATGTAAACCTAATAAACACTTTTGACAAAGTATGCTTGAATTAAATATGAAGAAACCCAGTTTAGAAAAAATATGACAATACCCAAAGTTCTAAATTAAGTTTAAGATAACTCAAGCAGAAAAAGCAAGGTTGGTAAACAGTAGAATATAGTAATAAAATATTCCATAAAATAGGAGAAAAATAAGAAGAAGAAAAAAATGAAGACCTCATTTTGAAAAAGAAAAAAAAAAGAATAGGAGACGAGGAGCGTGCAATAATGGTGAATTACCAGTAACAACATCAAGTTCAAAGACATTGCTAATTTGGGGGCCATGGTTGAAAGCCTGGCCACTAATTCCAGCATTAAAGAGAGTTCCACCCACAGTTAGGCATAAGTAATCAGTCCATGAATTTTGTGCAAGCACAGATTCCAAGGTCCGTACATCAGTCCACAACTCCCCACCCCAAGCATCCACATACTTCACCTCTTCTCCTTGAACCAGTGAAAGAGAAGAACCAATACCAATTGGCTGGAGGCTCTCATTTGTACAACGATTCCATTAGGTGTTTGAGTGGCCATTAATCAAATATTAAATATGAATTTGGCTTTTCAAAGTTGTGTTAAAAAGAAATCGTCTTTTAACATATGTGACATTGACCAATTTTTATCGAATTAAGGGTTTTTTTATAATTTATAAATAGCGGAGGGTCTTAAAATATCTTATGTTGAGGTATGTTTTGTAAATCATGTGATAAAATGTTTGATTTTTTTAAAATAGTAACTTATAAGTTGTTTTTATATTTAGTAATTTAGTGACCTATTTGGAGAGTATCGAAGGCACGATCGATGAACCATCGGCATGCCACTGTATCCGTACCAACACACTATATGAAAAGTGTATGGTCATGCCGTAGGCACGACTAGTACACTAGTAAACAATAAGAAAATTTATAAAAAATATATTTCCTTTGATCTCGTTGTGGAATACATCCAGTAACTTAAAATCACCAGTTTTAGAAAAAATGCAATTTGCATCCATCAGTCATAGAAAAACTCAAATATATCCTAGTGTATCATGGTGTGGGTTAGTTTAGTAAGAGATGGGGTTAAAATAACAACACCCATATTTATTACTTTCTTAATAAAATTAGTCACAACTCGTAACTAATACACATGTGGAATGAGGACATCCAATGGTTTCCATAAATATAAAAGGTTTTTTTAGTTTGGCACTCGTTAGATTATACCTATTAGAGTTTGGTCATTGTTTTGAAAACTAATTGAGTCTAACACTTGTTTTCTAATGGAACCGTTAAGTCCATGTCATTGATTATTCAAGATTGATTTTCGAACCATTTTGCCCTCATCTTGGGTTAAACCATAGTTAATTGAGTATAACCCTTCATTCTTATCCATATTTTCCACTCTTAAAATTTTACCTATCTTCATCATTCTTTATTTTCTTGCAAACAACCATTTCATATTGATTTTTGTTAAGCTTGCTAGAATTGTTTTCGACACCATTAATGGCGGAGATTGAGATATCTAGGTTGTACATCATAATCGATTTGCAAGGAGACGTAATCACCGATCCCATCGACAACACATCCAAGATAGTCGAAAATCATTACATTTAAACTCACATACTTGAACAAGAATAATGTTTCAGTTTTCCCAAACAAACAACTCCAAAACACGAAATACGTTCAAATGTCATCAAATTAGTCCTCGGAGAGACTTGAATGTGATGTCCATATCAGCAAAGTCTTGAAGCAAATTAACCAAAGCTGCATCAGACTGATAACAATTCAAAAAAAAGTCAACACTAAACAATTATTCTCATATTCGTCATTCAATCAACAAAATTAAGTCAAAAAGTTGATTGCAAAACCTGATGATTAATGATGAGCAAATTAAGATATTGGATATAACATCTTGAAGACCCTCATCAGATTCTCGTATATCCCATCCTTAACTTCTTCATCCTCTTGGTCTTCTCCATCCTCTTCTTCATCAGCATCAATCGATTGCGAAGTATACGAAGACGACAAAGCCGCTACAACTTTTCCTACGATTGTTGTTACTCTTCTTTTTTCATCCTCTTCCTTGATGATTTCACTACTTTAACCTTCTCTCGTGCTTTATTGATACATGGGTTCTTTGATTTGGGTTTAAAAAAATAGGTTTTTAAAGGAAACAAAGGATTTTTTTTTTACGAGCCAATCTGATTAGGCCACATAAAATAAGAAAGCTAAAAAAAAGGGGTTGAAATGAGATTAGACCCAGCCCAACTTGAATTTCGGTTAATCGGGACTCAAGGTAAGGGCAAAAGGGTTCAAAATTTATTCTTGGCCAGTCAATGAAGTGGACTTAACAGTCCGTCAGAAAACAAGTGTTAGACTCAATTAGATTTAAAAAATGAGAGTCAAACTCTAATGGTTATAAACTAATGCGTGCCAAATTCAAAAAAAAAAAATCCTTAAACCGCATGATCCTTGACTTAATTCTCAACCAACCAACCTTGATCGCGTCAGGTTCAGGCACCCTAAAATTTCGCCTAATCTCAATCACACAATCATCCTCGCCTTCTCTAATCTAAACCGTTCATTCTTAAACTGACTTAAACGCGCACAAATTTTCCCTATAAATTGATACCTTCCCACCTATCGGCTATTGTTGTGTATGCTTTTGGGTTCGTCTTCAGGTTTCTATTTCATAATCTATGGTTTCTTCTATTTCTCTGTGTTTCCAGTCTCCTCTAGGGTTTCGTTTTTGTGGTTGAAATCAATCTTGCTTCGTCATTTTAGTTTTTTGCAGAGTTGATTCAATGTTCTCTCAGCAAGCGGAAGCAGAGACGACCGTCTTCGATATCAAACATAGATCGCGATTTCAATTCGGTTTTTCGTGTCTTTAGATTAAACTTCATATTCATTTTCTAGAGTTTGGTTTACATGGAAACTTGATTGATTTGCAGATCCTCGGTTTCATGAGAAACAGGATCGGTCTTCAACGTGGTTTGATCTGGTTGATTGGTTCCTAAATATTATATGTTTGAAGTTTGATTTCAATCGATGCAAACTTATCTTGATGGTCTGAAGCTTGGATTGGACCGGTTAAGTTTGGAATTTGGATTTCCATACGAGTTGTTCCTTCGTCATGATTACCGTCTGGGCTATAATTAATCAGCTATGCGTCTTTAGATTTAATGATCGCGTGGTTTTGATTAATTATATATTAGTTTTACATTGGGAAACCTGACTTGCAGGACTATCGTTTATTGTATGTGTTGAGTATTTCAGCTCCCAGGATCAATTACAAACACTAATCTTACATTACAATAACAATATTACAACAATACAATACATAAACATATAAATCTCTTACACACACAAATAGCTCATCACTGAGCTTTTCCTCACAATGATCCAAGGCTCACAAGCCTGGATGCCTCAACCTCAACAATTTTTCCACTTTTTATAGTCTCACAATGGAGGTAGAGGAAGGCTCTAGATAGCCTCAATATTTGACCTTCTAAATTTCTCCAACATTCTTTACTCTTCTTCTTCTATAAAATTATTCCTCCATATTATCTTCTTCTCCATGTTCTCAATTTATCTAGAGAATTCTTGAAACACCAATCAAGTTGGTGTTGCTAGTCTCAACATCCCCCTCAACACCAACTTGCTCATCTTTATCTTCTCAGTTACCATCAATTTGTCGGTCTTCATGTTCACACACTATTTTAACATTCACACTATCTTCTTGTTCACATATTGCATTATTCTAATATCACGATCCACCAAGATCTCGACCAATTGATTCACGGGCATGATCTACACACATCATCAACTTCGTGTGCTCTTTTAGCACACGGACTCACAACTTTGTGCTCCTTTGGCACTTTTCACATAACAATGTGCTCTCTGGCACCTCCACACACAACGTGCTCCCTGGCACAACCATACAACATGCTCTATGGCACAATCACACAACGTGTTCCATGGCACTACGAGACATCGCCTATCACTTTGGTTACGCCGCATAACCATTTTCTACGGTATGGTGACAAAACTCCAACGTCCTATCTCACAACGCGACCCTACGATCCCTTGTCGTAGCATACGTCGCCTTCATCATCCTGCCTACCAGTCCCCGAGACCACTCTCGGGCACCCATTACGTATACGTACACAGACACACTGTCGGCGCTTGGTGTGACACCTCAAATATGGCTTCACTTGTCCATGACCAATCGACTTCACAATCTCCACGAACATCTCCTCGAAAATCTCACTCTAATCATACGTATGAACAGTGAACATTACCGTACATATAAACAGTGTACAATACTTATGAATAGTGTCGTCTTCCAAGGAATACTTCTGTAAGCTCCGATGAAGAATATCACTCCGGCTGAACCCGCTCTAATACCAAATTGTTGAGTATTCCAGCTCCCAGGATCAATTACAAACACTAATCTTACATTACAATGACAATATTACAACAATATAATACATGAACACATAAATCTCTTATACACACAAATAGCTCATCACTGAGCTTCTCCTAACAATGATCCAAAGCTCACAAGCCTGGATGCCTCAACCTCAACAATTCTTCTCCTATTTATAGTCTCACAATGGAGGTAGAGGAAGGTTCTAGATAGCCTCAATATTTGACCTTCTAAATTTCTCCAGCATTCTCTACTCTCATTCTTCTAGATAATTCTTCCTCCATCTTCTCTTCTTTTCCATGTTCTCAATTTCTCTAGAGAATTATTGAAACACCAATCAAGTTGTTGTTGCTAGTCTCAACAATATGGAGGAGGGGTGAGGAGGAAAAGTGACTTTTATGACAATCAAGGGGTTTGATCAGTTTATTTGCAGTTTGGCAAAACATTGCATGATTTGAAGTTTGATTTTGATATGAACCTATCTTTTGGTTATCTGTTGTAGGTCGGACTAATTGAATGTCATGGAAAGATTGGTGGGACTTGATGTTGGAATTTTCCTGATGTACGATCAATCGGCTCTTAATCATCTTATCTGATCCAACTATTTTTGTTTTGCATCTCTGCTTGGGATGTTTTATGTTGTTGTAATGTGATTGCAGATGTCATTGCTAAGAGTGGATTAGGTGACATATCTACAAGTTATTCCTCCTACGAGGTACAATCAAAATTGGTTCTCGAGTATTTTTAGATTATCTCTTTTCTGCTTTGTGTATATCATTCAATTACTTTGCTCGGGTAGTTTTCAATGGAGACGTGGCTTTGCAGGATTGTTAATGCTCATGAGGATGTAGCAGGGAGTGGTTATGCAATGATCTTTACCGGTTCTTATTTTTGTTGAGACTTGCTTTCAATAGAAACATTACAATAGATGCCATCAATAGTTCTTTAGTATGATTCAAAGGATTTTAATTTTAGGGCTTATGGTTTTAAATTGCCATTTTATTATTATTATTATTATTATTATTATTATTATTATTATTATTATTATTATATATATATATATATATTTTTTTTTTTTTTTGAAATCTTGTTTTGCCATTTTAGTTTTTTTGCAGAGTTGATTCGATGTTCTAGCATTTCGTTTATATGGAAACTAGATTAAGTTGCAGATCCTCGGTTTCATGACGTATCAGGATCAAGTGGTTTGATTGGTTTTCACTTGAAGTTTATGAAATATTATATGTGTGAAGTTTGATTTCGATTGGTTCAGGACTATCTTGATGGTTGCTTTATTTGATGTGATTAGAAGTTTGGGTTGGACCGATCAAGTTTGGAATTTGGGTTTTTGTAAGAGTTGTTCCATGATCATGATTACTCTTTGAGATATAATAATCAGTTCAATAATAACGTTGTTTCGAGGTATCTATAGGTTAGTTTTACATGGAAAACTCGACTTGCAGGACTATCGTTTAGGATGATAAATCGGTTCAATGATAATGTGTGTGATATGGAGGAGGGGTAAGGAGGAAAAGTGATTCTTTTATGATGTTTATGCTGGAAATAAACTTAATCTAGATGGTCTTCAACCACTAGATGGTCTTTGATAGCCACCATTGTTGATGGTTGTTGTACCAACCATAGCCACCATTGTTGATGGTTGTTGTACCAACAACCATAGCCACAATTGTAGAATTTACTAGCCTCCTTTGGAGACTTATTGTATTACCATTTACCTATAAATAGGTAGAGGATGTGTGTGTTCTAAGTGTGGAAAACAAAGAGAGAAATAAGAGAGTAGAAGTGTGAGATTGTTTTTCCTTTCTCTTTGAATAAAATCAGTGTTTCATTCTCTCTTAGTGCTTGCAAACCACCATAAGTGGTCATTTCCACCAACAACTGGTATCAGAGCAAGGCTCTCTGCAAGTTTCTACTCTCTGCAAAATTTTCATTCTCTGTAAATCACTGTTCACAAGACGACGACACTGTTCATACGGTACTGTTACAGATACTGTTTACTATACGGTACTGTTCACTGTTCATACAGTACACAACTATTCACATATACGGTAGTGTTCATAAATACATTACTGTGTTGTGTATACTTTTGCTCCAATGGCAAATGGAAGTGCTCAAGTCCTTATCCCGAAGCTGACCAAAGAAAATTATGACAATTGGTGTATCCAATTGAAGGCTTTACTTGGCGCACAGGAGTGTCTAGAGCTCGTAGAAGATGGCTACGACGAACCAGTGTCCAAAGAAGAAGAAAAAATCTTGCCAGATGCAGAGAAGTTGGTCCTCAAGGCCAATAGAAAGAAAGACTGCAAAGCAAAGTCTATTCTTTATCAAGGTCTCGATGAAGCCACGTTCGAGATCATTGCTTCCGCAGAAACGTCAAAAAGCATATGGGAAACTCTACAAAGAGTATACCGGGGTGCAGACAAAATAAAAAAAATTCGCCTCCAAACATTGCGAGGTGAATTTGAATCATTGCAGATGAAGTCCTCAGAATCTATTTCCGATTATTATACTAGAGTTATGGTAATCGTTAATCAGATAAGAAGAAATGGAGAAGCCCTCACAGAAAGTCGAGTCATTGAAAAATTCTTGAGATCCCTAGATCCAAGATTCGACTATGTTGTCGTGGCCATTGAAGAGTCCAAAGATTTGGACACGATGATGGTAGATGAGCTTGTGGGTTCATTACAAGCCCATGAACAGAAGATTGTGAAGAGAGGTGAAGACAAGGCAATGGAGCATGCCTTGCATTCCAAGTTGTACCTCAGGAATGATAGCTACGAACAAGGAATTACTTCACAAAGAGGACGAGGACGAGGTCATGGATCTCGTGGACGAGGATCTGGGAATACAGGACCCAGAGGCAATGGCGGTAGAGACACTACCAAAGGAGGACGAGGCCAACAAGCTTATGCTCCTAGAGGAAGATCGAAAGGAACAGGAGGAGGTTACAATTACCGTGACAAAAGAAATGTACAGTGCTATAATTGTAATAAATATGGGCACTATAGCACAGAATGTCGTGGAAATCCTCCAGCAGCAGTTCAAGAACAAGTCAATTATGCAGAGCAAGAGACTACCATAACAGGTCCAGCTGCATTATTTGCCCAGCAAGGCTCTGGACAGAACCAAAATAATGTTTGGTATCTAGATTCTGGAGCCAGCAATCACATGTGCGGACAACGGGAGCTATTTGTTGATCTAGATGAGACTGTGCAAGGACAAGTCTCATTTGGTGACTCCTCGAAGATTCCTGTGAAGGGAAAAGGCGACGTCCTAATCAAGATGAAAAATGGAGATCATGACTACATCTCAAATGTGTATTATGTTCCAGCCATGAAACACAACATGTTGAGTATGGGTCAACTCCTGGAGAGAGGTTATTTTCTCTACATGAAGGACCATCATCTTACAATCAAGGATGCCAATGGAAGACTGATTGCCAATGTGAAAATGTCCAAAAATAGGATGTTTCCACTAAACATTCAATATGATGCAGCAAAGTGCTTGAGCGCCGTCGCCAACAATGAAGAGTGGCTCTGGCATTTGAGACTTGGACATCTGAATTTTTCAAGTTTGAAGATGCTAGTGAGCAAGAAAATGGTCAAAGGTATGCCCCATATTGACCATCCAGATGAAATCTGTGAGCACTGTGTCCTCAGCAAGCAACACAGAGCTAACTTTGTTAAAGAAGTAAACTGGCAATCAAAGAAGCCGCTGGAGTTAGTGCACACTGACGTGTGTGGTCCATTGAAGCCAATGTCAACTGGACAAAACAAGTACTTCCTTACATTCATTGATGATTGTAGCAGAAAGACATGGGTGTATTTTTTAAAAAGGAAGTCAGAAGTAATGAATTGCTTTAAAGAGTTTAAAGCATTTGTTGAGAAGCAGAGCGGCTACTACATCAGAACCTTGAGATCTGATCAAGGTGGAGAATACACATCAGATGCCTTCGAAAACTTTTGCAAGGAACAAGGCATCAGGCATCAGATGACACCAGCTCATACGCCGCAGCTGAATGGTGTTGCAGAAAGAAAGAATCGAACAATTCTTGATATGGCAAGGAGTCTGCTCAAAGGAAAAAGTTTGCCCAAGCAATACTGGGCTGAAGCTGTGTCATGTGCAGTATATTTACTGAATCGCTGCCCAACCAGGAGATTGCAAAATGTCACTCCAGAAGAAGCATGGAGTGGTCACAAGCCAAGTGTTACTCATCTCCGAGTTTTTGGCTGTGTGGCTTATACAAAGATCCCTGAGGCGAGAAGGTCCAAACTCGACGACAAAAGTGAGAAATGCATTTTTGTTGGATATGGTGACAGAAGAATGGGATATAAGTTATATAATCCCATCACAAAGAAGGTGATCATGAGTAGAGACGTCATCTTTGAAGAAGATAAAGCTTGGCACTGGGATAGTGATCAAGAGGAAACTAGATGGATCAATACTGATTTGATCCTTGAAAATGAAGAAATGGAAGGAGTATCAACAATACCTGCAGAAGGTCCGATAGTACCGATAGATGAGCCACAAACTCCGGTACATGGATTTCCTACACCAACAGCGGTGTCACCTTCGTCATCAACAATTTCATCATCAACATCCTCACCAGAAGGACCAAGAGGGATGAGAAATTTACAAGATTTATATGATGCCACCGAAGTCAACGAGGATACAAATTTATTTTGTTTCTTCGCTGATTGTGACCCACTCAGCTTCACTGAAGCTGTCACAGAAGAAAAATGGGTGAAAGCAATGGATGAAGAAATTCATGCCATTGAAAAGAATGACACCTGGAAGCTAACTGATCTACCAGAAGGCAAGAAAGCTATTGGTGTAAAATGGGTCTACAAAGCAAAAAAGAATGCCAAAGGTGAAGTACAAAGGTACAAGGCAAGACTAGTGGCAAAAGGCTATAAACAAAGAGAAGGCATTGACTACGGAGAAGTATTTGCTCCTGTAGCCCGACTGGAAACAATCAGACTAGTGATCTCACTAGCTGCACAACATAAATGGAAGATCTATCAACTTGATGTGAAGTCAGCATTTCTGAATGGCTTCCTGGAAGAAGAAATCTATGTTGACCAGCCGCTTGGATATGTTGAAGCCAGCAACGAAACCAAAGTGTACAAGTTGAAGAAGGCTCTTTATGGCCTAAAACAGGCTCCACGTGCTTGGAATACCAGGATTGACAAGTATTTCCAAGAAAATGGATTTGAAAAATGTCCATATGAGCACGCGATGTATGTGAAGAAGGAAGCTGATGGAAGCATGTTATTTGCATGCTTGTATGTCGATGATTTAATTTTCACCGGCAACAACTCAATCATGTTCGAGGTTTTCAAGAAAAGCATGGTGCAAGAGTTTGAGATGACAGACATTGGTCTGATGGCACACTTTCTTGGCCTCGAAGTGACACAGAAAGAAGATGGGATTTTTGTATCCCAAAGTGGTTATGCCAAGAACATTCTTGAGAAATTCAAGATGGACAAAAGCAATCCGGTCTCAACTCCAGTTGAGAGTGGACTGGAATTGAGGAGGAAGAATAAAATGGGAAATGTTAATCCAACATACTTTAAAAGCTTAGTAGGAAGCTTGAGATACTTGACATGTACCAGACCAGACATACTCTATGGAGTAGGACTGATCAGCAGATATATGGAGACACCAGATCAGTGTCACTTGAATGCAGCCAAGAGAATTCTCCGCTACATCAAAGGAACGGTGAATGAAGGTATGTTCTATACTTCATGTGAAAACTTCAGACTTACTGGTTACTCGGATAGTGATTGGGGTGGAGACTTGGATGAAAGGAAAAGTACAACAGGGTTTGTCTTTTTCATGGGAGATACATCGTTCACTTGGTCATCCAAGAAGCAATCGATAGTGACGCTATCGAGTTGTGAAGCTGAATATGTTGCTGCCAACTCAGCTGTATGTCATGCAATATGGTTGCGAAATATGCTAAAGCATTTGGGATTTCCTCAAGAAATTTCCACAGGGATTTATGTTGATAATCGATCAGCAATTGCATTGGCGAAAAATCCTGTGTATCATGAAAGAACCAAACACATTGATACACGTTATCATTTCATCCGAGAACACGTGAAGAACAAAGAAGTTGAACTGATATCCTGCAAGTCAAATGACCAAGTTGCAGATATCTTTACAAAGCCACTGAAGGGTGAAACATTTACTAGATTGAAGTACATGCTCGGAATGATATCCCTCGATTAAGTTTAAGGGGGGAATTTGCTGGAAATAAACTTAATCTAGATGGTCTTCAACCACTAGATGGTCTTTGATAGCCACCATTGTTGATGGTTGTTGTACCAACCATAGCCACCATTGTTGATGGTTGTTGTACCAACAACCATAGCCACAATTGTAGAATTTACTAGCCTCCTTTGGAGACTTATTGTATTACCATTTACCTATAAATAGGTAGAGGATGTGTGTGTTCTAAGTGTGGAAAACAAAGAGAGAAATAAGAGAGTAGAAGTGTGAGATTGTTTTTCCTTTCTCTTTGAATAAAATCAGTGTTTCATTCTCTCTTAGTGCTTGCAAACCACCATAAGTGGTCATTTCCACCAACAGTTTATAGAGGTTTGATTAGATAATTTGTAGTTTGATGAAATATTGCATGATTTGAAGTTTGATTTTGATATGGACTTCTCTTTTGGGATGTTTGATGCTAACCTCTCTGATGGTTACTTCATCTTTGTAAATGCAGATGTCATTGCTAAGATTGGATTAGGTGACGTGATCTACGAGTTGATATACAAGTTACGTCTTCTACGAGCTACAATCAAATCAGTTCTTCTTTTAAATTTTATTTGCTTTGTCCATATTATTTGATTTCTTTGTTCGGCTCATTTTTAATAGAGACATGCGTGCAGGATTGTTAATGCTCATGAGGCGGGAGGAAATAAAGGTTATGCGATGATCCTTATCGTGGTTTGATCAGTTCTTTTTTTGTTGAGGCTCGCTTTCAATAGAAACATTACAATAGATAGATGTCATCAATAGTTTTTAGTATGATTCAAGGATTTACTTTCAGAGCTTATGGTTTTGCATGGTCATCTTTTGTGTTTTTGTGTTTCCAGTATTTAGTCTTTTCGGTTTCGGGTATTTGACGTGGTTTGATTTCGGTGATTGGTTTTAACTTGAAGTTAGAAGCTGAGATCGAACCGTTTGGAGTTTAGATTTTTGTACGAGTTGTTCCTTGATCATGATTACTCTTCGAGCTATAAATAATTGGTTCGTCTTTAAATTGATGATCTTGTTGTTACATTTTTATATATGTTAGTTTTACATGAGAAACATGCTTGCAGGACTATCATTTGTGATATGGAGGGGTGAGTAGCAAAAGTGACTATGATATTCAAAGCGGTTTGATCTGTTTGACGAAACATTGCATGATTTGAAGATTAATTTTGATTAGGACTTGAAGTTGGAATTTTCCTGCTCTACGATCATTGGTTCTTAGTCATGAAACATTGCATGATTTGAAGGTTAATTTTGATTAGGACTTGAAATTGGAATTTTTCTGATCTATGATCATCGGTTTTTAGTCATCTTATCTGAACCATCTATTTTTGTTTCACCTCTTTTGGGACGTTTGATGTTAACCTCTCTGATGCATACTTCACATGTTGTAATGTGAATTGATGTAGATGTCATTGCTAAGATTGGATTATGTGACGTGACCCACGAGTTGATCTACAAGTTACTTCTACGAGATATAATCAAATCGGTTTTACGGTCTTTTAGATTTTATCTTTGTCGCTTTATATTATTTTTCTTTGATCGACTCGTTTTCTTTGTGAGCAGTTTGTCCAGTTACCTGGTTTGTAGTTTGATTTTGATCCAAATCTCTAATGATGTTGCTGGTTCTTTTTTCTTCCAATGATTTCATTGATTTCCCCTTTTGTCTGGGTAGCAAAGGAACTTGTGGGGAATCATATTGTCTCTTAACAAATGAGTTTGTCATTTATGCTTTTTGTTTTGTTCCTTTTATATTTTATTGGCATGATTTGAACTTTTTAGACTTCACTAACTTCTACGTGCTTTGATCAGTTTTACTAAAAAAATTACAAAATATTTCGCGATTTGAAGTTTGATATTGATGCAAACCTATCTTAATGATTGATTTGGATATCATAAGCTCGAATTTGATCGGTGGAAGTTGGATTGCCACACCTTGATTACTGTCTATTTATTCAATCGGTTCTTAATTATCCTCCTTGTTTCAGTCTATTTGTTCATTATTTTGCTAGGTTAGTTTTACATGGAAATCTGCCTTACTGACTTTGATACCTTATTCTCTTATGGTGGTGGTAGTTGAATTGTATCGTAAGGGTGGATTTAGATCGGTGTGGCTTGAAGTTTGGATTTTGTTGCGGTTGTGGTTACTATCCAACCATATATCAATCGATTCTTGGTCATTATAAATTTCCATCATCCTTGCTCCATCTATTTCGCTTTATACATCTGCTTGGATACTCTTAAACTTGTATTCACAGGGTTCACGAGTTTCATGTGGTGCAAGTAGGTTTAATGATGAGCTTCATTGGTTTGATCAGTTCTTATTTGCAGTTTCATTAATTTGGTTACAAACCTTACCATTAAGTCATCAGACTTATGTTAGGATTGTAGTTTATGATTTTGTAGACTTTGTTGCATGTTCTCAAAAGTGGTTAGACTAAAGATTATCCATATGTTTGTCATTGAAAGGGGGTGTTTTGCGATTAGGAATGTACCATTGGGTTCAGTGTGATTGTTGGATTTCTTGGTGTGATTAAACTAGACGGGAAGTTGGATTGCCTAACCTTGATTGTGATTACTATCCGAGCTATAATCAATCAGTTATTCTCTTTTAGATTTAATCCTTTTTGTTCATATCTTCCTTCGTTATGTTCCTGGTTTGTCTTACATGGAAACCTGACTTGCAGGGTCATGGATTGTCATCTTACAGTAGGATGAAAAATTGATGTTTTATATGATCTTCAAAATGGTTTGATTGGTTTTATTTTGAATTAGATTTTATATGTTTAGAGTAAAATCTACATTTGGGACTCGTAGTTTTACAAATTTGATTGAAGATGCTCAAAAGTATGTTTATTCTTGGCGGTGATTATCAAAAAGAGGTATTTTGTGTTTTGATTAGTTATATGTTGATGGTTCTTCTTTAATCCATTGGTGTCCCTTTTTGCACTAAAGGATATTGTATTCAACGATTGAATTTTTCATTTATGTTGTTTGTTTTATTCTCTCGTGGAAGCCTATTTCTGTTGTTTGGTTTTATACAAACTTCTCTTTTATGGTCTCTTATGGGTTGTCCATGATTTTGAATATTTTAGATTCTAATGTAATGTGTGAACCTCTTGTAGTGATGCTAGATCGGTGGCTATTCTATCTATGATCAGTTGGTTCTTAGTCCTTTAGATTACATGTTCTTTGTTTCACCCATTTGTTCTATGCCTCTGCTTGGGTGGCTTACATGGAATTATGATCCGCAAGATGGTCAATCTCATTTGGAGGAGGTAGGAGGATAAGTCGGTGTTTTAGGATAATCTTCAAAGTGGCTTGATTGGTTTTTGCATGATTTGAAGTTTGATTTTGATTTATATGCTTGGGTCGTTTTTAATGAAGACGTGACTTTGCAAGATTGTCAATGCTCGCGAGGAGGGAGGGAGGGAGGGGTTATGCGATGATCTTTACTGTGGGTTGATCAGTTCTTGTTTGCGGTTTTGTAGGACTTGATTTGCTTTGGTTACAAAATTTACAATAAGTCAAGGGGGTGTTTGTTGATTAGTTGTTCTCTGTTTGTTGTTGGTTTTTCTACCATTACATTCAATTTTGATTGTTGGATTTCTTGGTGTGTCCTTAGGGTAGATGAAGCATATCGTTTTCAGCAATAATGGTGACCATCGAGAGATCTCTATTGTTTTTCCCTCATTATATTTGCTGGCTTGCTATTTTGTCAAGATAACAAATGAA
Organism: Berberis thunbergii; assembly: GCA_003290165.1. Lineage (NCBI taxonomy): Eukaryota > Viridiplantae > Streptophyta > Magnoliopsida > Ranunculales > Berberidaceae > Berberis > Berberis thunbergii. Next base: position 10,671 of record QNQO01004375.1, on the reverse strand, counting down.
CTCTTGTGAAGCATATTGTATTTATAATTTTTGTTCTAGATCTAGGTCAACCTATTTTGTACCAATGGTATTGAAAATAGGTCAACCTATTTTCTCATTTTATGGTTTCTTATGGGATTTGAAGCCGTTGGGTTTCAATATAATGGCGTGGACATATCATCAGTGATAAGTTTCTTCATCTTCTATGTTTTGGAGATAAGCTTCACCTAGTTTCATTGCTCCCCTGAAAAGAGAGGTACTACTGTCAATCTAACATACCCAATCAATCAAATGAAACAAAAATAGTTGAGAAATCAAATTTCAAAGCATAACAAACACAAGAAACAAGAACAAGCAAAATTGATGTAAATAGAAAATTACAGTGTTCGTATTATTTTCTAATAAAATTTGGGCAATGTTTATTCTTAGCGTGTATATTGAGTGCTTTATTTATTTATTTAGATTTCAGTTTGTGCAAATAAAAATATTAGGAATTTGAATGATTTTAAAATAGAAAAAAAGTGTATTGAATTTTTTTTGAAAATATAATAAATAGCAATATTAAGAATAGAATGTTTAAGCTGTTAATGTCCATAATTTATAAAAATGAAAGTGAATGATTGTTCAAAAGATGAACGAAAATTTCTTTCAAAGTGATTACGAAGAACGAATTTGTGCAGAAGTGTGAATGGTGGTGGTGATGAAGGTGAAGAAAATTAACCGTGCTAAGTTTAAACAAAGGGATAAGGGGAGGGGAAAGTGGTGAGAGGAAGGGGAGAGGAGAGGCGTCGTGACTAGAAAGGGAAGGAGAAGGGTTGTGGGATATGATGAGAATTTGAAATTTGGAGATGTTATTTTTGGAACTAAAAAAATGTGCATGACGCTCATCACTGTTTCTCGGGCAAATTTTTGTTATATATGTTTACATTGATGCTGGTACAAAAAGCAAAATTGCACTTCGAGTCAAGAATTGCGATTTTCATGCTTAGCCTCAAGACTTAGGTAATTGAGTGAGACTCTGAAACTGGATTTTAAAATTCAGTATAAATAACAAGCTAGGGAGTAGATGGGATGCATGGCCAATATATATATAACTTAGGCAGTAATTGTTTGGCACCACAACTCTCACACACATCACCCATCAATTTTTTTTTTCATACCATGTAGTTTCTCTGCCACCCCTATCAAATTCAAACCAGCGAAACTCTCTCTCCCCTCCCAACTTCATCTTCTTCCCCTCTCAAAAACTATCCTCAACTTCTCTTGTTCCCTTCCCAAATTCAAACTCCCTTTCCTCTCATAACTTCCTATTCTTTTATGTGAGGGACGGTGATAGACAACATGCGATGACAAAAAATAGAAATGGCATTGCAATGGTGGCCATTGCAACGGCTGCATCGTCGGTCTCCCTTCTTCTCATTTCTTTCCAAAATAATCTAGCACTCATTCAAAACATAAAAACATGGTATTGTTCCAGATTTTTTGAATGCGCTCGATTGAGACCGATTCTCAAGATCGTCAAAACATGAAAAATCTGCAATACTCTGAGTTATCTAATGAGCACAATTTGAAACATTTTCAGTTTGAATAACTTGAAAATGTTTTGAAATGAGCAAGTTATGGTCATTTTACTAAAGTCACTAAAATCTGTTCAGTAAAGAAAACATGGTACTGTCATTGATTTCGACCAACTTTGACACTCGATTGAGATTGATGCTCAAACTCATCAAAACACAAAAATGTAATATTTTGAGTTATCTCATGAAAAATTTATAAATGGAATCGAAAGACATGTTCGAGGCATGTCACTAAAAAAAGATATATAGTTATTCCTAAAACTTTTTCAAAAGAACATTGAATTGATTAAAGTGGCATGCTCTATACATTCCAGATTTAATGGTGTGGGGTTGGGTCAATATTTTAAAAGAAATAATAAGAAAATTATAAAATATATTTCATTTTGATATTGTTGGGCAATCACAACCATTGTAACTCAAAATCAACAATCTTCAAAAAAAAAAAAAAAAAAAAAGCAATCGCATCCATGGTTGAGTCATACAAAAACTCAAATATGTTCTAGTCGGTTAGTTTAGTAAGAGATGAGTCAAAATAACAACACCTTGTTTATATTACTTTCTTAATAAAAATAATCATAACTCATACAAGTGGGATTTTGCAACAATTCTAACCAGGTTTGATTAGGGCTGGGCAATTTAGATCGAAAATCGAACCAAACTGGGAACCGGCCCTATCCGAACCAGTCGGTTCGGTTTTATAATAAATTTTTAATCTTTGGTTCAGTTTTTAGGCCCGGCCCGAAAATTTTGGTCCGGTCCTCAGTTCCAGCAATCCTAAACAATCGGTTAACCTAGCCCGACCCATTGTTTAAATAGACAATAGCCTTTTAATTTCCAAAGACAAGTCCGGTCGAAATCAATTGAACTGCCTGTATTAGCTATAGACAATAGCCTTTAGCCTTTTGAATAGACAATAGCCATATAGCCTTTTAAACAGACAATACACAATAACCTTTAGCCTATTAAATTGGGAAAATTCTAGGGGTCGAGGGAAAGGGAGCGAGGGATGGGTGTAACCACCCATTCTCCTCGAGATGAGCGCTCACGCGCATCTCCAATACGATGCACTCATCCCGAGGATGATGGGTGCCTCGCCCCTTTCCCTCGCTCTGTAGCAAAGCTCATTAAATAGACAATAGCCTTTGGATAAACTGAACCACTTGTATCAGCTAGCAGGTGAAGAAAAGAGAGAGATAAAGGGAGCAAACAATAGCCTTTTTTAGATATTGAACCTCTACTTTTATAGTTGGCAATTGAACCTCTACTATTTAAAAGGTTATTTTATAGCCTTTATAGCTATTGAACCTCTATTGTTTTATGGCTATTGAACCTCTGTTCAATTTCAAGCTCTCTCCCTTTTTCTATAAAACCCACTGAATCGAACCTCTATTGTTTTAAAGAAGCGTAAGGGAGCAAACAATAGCTGAAACTGCCACCTGAACACAGTTTACATACAATAGCCTTTTAAATAGGCATATTTTATTGTCATATTTACTATCAGCTATAAAATGAAATATGAAGAAAAGAGAGAAAGGGATCATCAGATTCAATTTCAAACCCTTGCGTCGGACACAAGACAGAGGTTCGATTCAATGGAGATGGGGTGATGGTGGATCAACGTGGTGTTGGAAAGAGCAAGGATTGGGGCATCCGTGCAAGCTATTCACAATAGTAGAAGGGTAGTTCTTGTATCTACATCGCTTGCAGCAGCAGTAGCAAGCCTTTTCTAACGAGGTAGAAATACTCCCAAGCGCCCTCGCTTTGGGCTCTGTGAGATACCACCACTGCACATCGCCCCGACCCATCCATATTCTTTGGATTAACTGAACCACCACCGAGTTATTTGTTATTTTCTCTGATGGAAATGGAGGATAAGGGAGAGGAGAGAGAAAAAAAATATAGTTTGAAAGAGATTGGACGAGACCGGCCCGACCCGACCCGAGAATTCGGTTAACCGAGATTCTATTAATCAACCTTATTCGGTCCGGTCTCGGTTCTCAAATTTCAGTTTTCAAAAATTCGGTTCGGGCTTCGATTTTAGGTTTTTGGGTCAGTTGCCCGGGCCTGCCCAGCCCTAGTAGAGATACTCCCAAGCGCCCTCGCTTTGGCCTCTGCGAGATACCACCGCTGCACATCGCCTCGACCCATCCATCTTCTTTGGATTAACTGAACCACCACCGAGTTCTTTTTCTGATGGAGAGGGAGGAGTAGGGAGAGGGGAGAGAAAAAAAATCTAGTTTGAAAGAGATTGGACCGAGACCGGCTCGACCTGACCCGAGAATTCGGTTAACTGACCTTATTCAATCCGGACTCGGTTCTCAAATTTCAGTTTTCAAAAATTCTGTTCGGGCTTCGTTTTTACCTTTTAGGTTTTCGGGCCAGTTACCCGAACCTGCCCAGCCCTAGGTTTGATACTCATAAGTCAATTTTTTTACAATTTTACCCCTCTATAAGCGGTGGTTGTAGTTGTTATTTAAAAAAAAATTAAGACTTAGGGGGGTGTATTGTATCTGGATTTTGTGGGCAATTTAATAAATTCCATGGATTCTGCAAATCCAAGTGTATTCAATTTGGATTTTAAAAAGTCCACAAAAGTCTAGGGGTATTCAATCAGGATTTTAAAAAGTCTTTTTGAAGTCCACAAAGTCTAAGGGTATTCAATATGGATTTCAGAAAGTCCACAAAAGTTTTAGAGTATTCAAAATATCATTCATATTTATGGATTTGGAAAATCATGGATTTTCATGGACTTTGTAGTGTTAGGTATAAATAACAAAGTTCAATAATTTGCCAGCCTCCATATCAAAGATTTCAACGTGAAAAAAAGTCTCCCTCCCTCTTTTATCACATATTCTTCTTATTCTCTGTAACTAGTCTCTTCTCATTCTTCTTCTCATCAAGACTAGCCATTTTCATACCCTCTTCAACAAGTTGTGCCTCTGCAAGCTCAAGGGTCGCCACCACAACAAAGTTAGGCCAATCCATTTGCATTCTCTCATGCTAAATCTCATCTTTCCCTTATCCCAACTTTGTGTCGTACAAAGATGAGAGAAAATAACTTCCCTCTCTTTCTTTTCTACATTTCCCTTTCTTTTCGATACAACTCCGTCTCATTTTTTTATAGCATCAGTTTGTATGTTTAATCTAACACCTTTACGCCAATTAGGAATGGAAAACGATGGGTACTCTCAGCATAGCAGTTATAGGGTTTTAGATTCCTAATGCGAAAGCCTAGCGACAAACTTCAATTAAGAAAATTGCAGCGTATCTTTTGTGCTCGCTAGGGGGTGAGGGTTATTAATAGGATGTGTTAGGTAATAAGCATGGTGGGGGGTTATGTGTGGATATGGTAATTCTCAATGAACATTTATCAAAACTGGCAACTCCATACTTGGGTATTATAACTGGTTGTGGCAGGAGGTATATGATTTTGCATTATTTTCTAGGTTTTCATTCAAACTTTATTCCTACAATTACATAATTTCATAAATGTGTTTTGAAACTTATGCACTTATTGTTTGTCATGCCACATTGCCCTTAGAGCATCTGCGCACGATTGCTTTGACTGCATTACCCTGGATCACTTGGGCACAAAGGGATGCATAAAGCTAATAAGCTATAGGCCATTTGGATTTTAAGTCATGTAGTTTGATACTTTTTATATGCATAAGGCTAAATACTGTGTGTTTATTTCATTTTGCAAGTGATGATTTTTAATTTGGTTGTGTTGAATGATTTGATTTTGTTGAATGTTGGATTGCGATTTCATGTCATTACCTGCCTGGTTATCTTTTTGATACATGTCTTGTTCTCCAATGTTTAATATATTTGGTTTGTTAGAGGATATGTCAGTACCAACTTTTTTTTTATCTTGCAAATAATTAGAAATCTGTAAAAGTCGTTCATACAAAGTCCGTGAATTTTCATAAATCTCTAGAAAGTCTGTAGCAAAAGTCTATGGATTTAAAGAATCATCAGAAGTCCGTGGACAATTTAAAGAGTCCGTGGACTTTTCAAATTATTTATCAATTCCATAAGAATCCATATACAATACACCCCCTTAGTTCAAAACTGACTGACTTACTCGGAATCCTGTGGGAGAATGAAGTGGTCAAAGCTGGCGAAGAGGTGATGGTTTCCGTAAATAACCGCCCAATCCTTGACCTAATCTTCAACCAACCGACTTTGAACGCGTCAGGCTCACGCACCCCAAATTTTCGCCTAATATCGACCACACGATCATCATCGCCTTCTTTAATCTAAACCGTTCATGCCTAAACCGACTTAAAACGCTTACAATCTTTCCCTATAAATCGATACCTTCCCGCCTATCAGCTGTTCCTTTGTGAACTCTTCAGGTTTCTATTTCGTCTTCTTTGGTTTCTAGGGCTTTTTCTTGTGGTTGAAATCAATCTCGCTTTGTCGTTTTGGTTTTGCGCAGAGTTGATTCGATGTTCTCTCGCAAGCAGATGCAGAGACGACCGTCTTTGATACCAAGCATCGATCGCGATTTCAATCCGGTTTTTCGTGTCTTTAGATGAAATTTTATATTCGTATTCTAGGGTTTGGTTTACATGGAAACTTAATTGATTTGCATATTTTCGGTTTCATGACGAAGCAGGATCGATCTTCAACATGGTTTGATCTCGTTGATGGGTTTTCACTTGAAGTTTAAGAAATTGAATTGCAGATCCTCGGCTTCATGACGAAGCAGGATCGATCTTCAATATGGTTTGATCTCGTTGATGGGTTTTCACTTGAAGTTTAAGAAATATTATTTGTTTGAAGTTTGATTTCGATCAATCCAAACCTATCTTGATTGTTGCTTTATTTGATGTGAATGGAAGCTCGGATTGGACCGGTTAAGTTTGGAATTTGGATTTACGTAATTACTGTCCGAGCTATAATTAATCGGTTCTTCATCGTTAGATTTAATGATCTCGTGGTTTCAATCAATATATACGTTAGTTTTCCATTGAAAACCAGACTTGCAGGACTATCGTTTATGATATGGAGGGGTGAGGAGGAAAAGTGACTATTTTATGATTCAAAGGGGTTTGATCAGAAATTTGATTTTGACATGAATGCATATTTTGGTTATCTTTTGTAAATCAGACTAATTGGATTTCATGGAAAGATAGATTGGTGGGACTTGACGTTGGAATTTTACTGATCTATGATCAATGGGTTCTTATTTGATCCAACAATTTGTGTTTCACCGCAATGCTTGGGATGTTTGATGCTAACCATGGATACTTCACTTGTTGTGATGTGAATTGATCTGCATGTCAATGCTAAGATTGGATTAGGTGACATGATCTACAAGTTATTCCTTTTATGAGCTACAATCAAAATTGATTCTCTGAGTATTTTAAATTTTATCTTTGCTGCTTTGTCTATATAGTTTGATTTTTTTGCTTGGGTAAAAAATGCAGATGTGTTAATGCTCACGAAGAGGGAGGAGGGAGGGGTTATGCGATCAAACCGGATTAGTTTGTATATTTTGTTGAGATGACGAAGCACGACGGATCTTCAATGTGGTTTGATTTTGTGAATTGGCTTTCACTTGAAGTATACAAAATATTATATGTTTGAAGTTTATTTTGATTGATCCAAACCTATCTTGATGGTTGCTTTATTTGATGTGATTGGAAGTTGAGATTTGACTGGAAAAAAGTTTGGAATTTGGATTTCTGTACGAGTTGTTCCTTGATCGTGATTACTCTTCAAGTTATAATAAATTAGTTCATCTTTAGAGTTAATGATCTTGTTATTTTGATATATATATAGGTTAGTTTTACATGGAAAATCATGCTGGACTTGTTTTAGATATGGAGTGGGTGAGGAGGAAGAGCGACTATGATATTCAAAGGAGTTTGATAAATTTATTTTGGCAGTTTGACGAAACATTGCAGGATTTGATGTTTGATTTTGATAGGACTTATCTTTTGGTTGCTTATCTTTTGTGGTAGGGACTAAATTGGATGTCATGGAAAGATTGGAAAGACGGTGGGACTTAAAGTTGGAATGATCGAGCGGTTTGTAGTCATCTTATATTTGTCTATTTTGTTTCACCTATCTTGGAATGTTTGATGAAAATGATCGAGCGGTTATATTTGTCTATTTGTTTCACCTATCTTGGAATGTTTGATGCTAACCTTTTGATGGTTACTTCACTTGTTGTAATGTGAATTGATGTAGATGGCATTGCTATGATTGGATTACATGACGTGATTTATGAGTTGATCTACAAGTTATTCCTTCTATGAGCTATAATCAAATCGGTTCTCAAGTCTTTTAGATAATAACTTTGACGCCTTGTCTATATTATTTGGTTTCTTTGCTTGGGTCATTTTTAATGGAGACATGGCTCTGTAGGATTGTTAATGCTCATGAGGAGGGGAGGAAGGGGTTATGCGATGATCCTTATCGTGGTTTGATCAATTCTTATTTTGTTGAGACTTGCTTTCAAACATTACAATAGATGCCATCAATAGTTTTTAGTATGATTTAAGGATTTTACTTTCAGGGTTTTTGTTTTGCATGGTTTTCACTTGTTTTTTTTTCCTCAATGTTTCCAGTCTTCAATATTCTCGGTTTGATGACGAGACTGGATGGATCTTCAACGTGGTTTAGATTTTTTTGATTGGTTTTTACCTGAAGTTTATGAAATATTATATGTATGAATTTGATTTCGATCGATCCAAGCCAATCTTGATGGTTGCTTTATTTAATTTGATCAAAAGCTCATATTGGACCGATTAAGTTTGAAATTTGGATTTCTGTACGAGTTGTTCCTTGATCGTGATTACTCTCCGAGATATAATAAATCGGTTATTCATCTTTAGATTAATTTTTGTTGTGATATATAGGGTAGTTTTACGGACTTGCAAGACTATCATTTGTGATATGGAAGGTGAGGAGGAAGTCTTATGATTTTCCAGGGGGTTTGATTTTTATTTTTTTTTCTTTCTGGCTTACTTGTAGTTCAAATTAAATTGGATGTCATCGGTTTTTAGTCATCTTATCTGATCTAACTATTTTTGTTTCAAATGTTTGATGCTAACCTTTCTAATGACTACTTCACATGTAATGTGAATCGATGTAGATGTCATTGCTAAAATTGGATTACGTGATCTACGAGTTGATCTGCAATCAAATAGATTCTTCAGTCTTTTAGATTCTATCCTTCTCGCCTTGTCTATATGAGACGTGGCCTTGCAGGATTGTTAATGCTCACGAGGGGGAAGGGTTAAGCGATGATCCTTACCGTTCTTTGATCAGTTCTTATTTACTTACTTTCAATAAACATTACAATAGATGTTGTCAATAGTTTTTAGTAAGATTCAAAGATTATACTTTCAAATCTTATGGTTTTGCATGGTCTGCCCAGTTTCATAATGAAGTAGGATGGATCTTCAATATGGTTTGATCTCGTTGATTGGGTTTCACTTGAAGTTTACGAAATATTATATGTATGAAGTTTGATTTCCATCAGTCTAAACCTATCTTCTTGGTTGCTTTATTTGATGTGATCAAAAGCTTGAATTGGGTCGGTTAGGTTCGGTTCTTCATCTTTAGATTGATGATCTTGTTGTTTTGATATATATATATGTTAGATATACTTGGAGAACATGACTTGTAGGATTATCGTTTGTGCTATGGAGGAGGGGTTAGGAGGAAAAGTGTTTATATCATTTGATTTCTTTGCTTGGGTTGTTTCTAATGGAAACGTGGCCCTGCAGGATTGTTAATGCTCATGAGGGAGGAGGGAGGGGTTATGCGATGATCTTTACCACGGTTTGATCATTTTTTTACTTTGTCAAGACTTGCTTTCAATAGAAACATTATAATGGATGCCATCAATAGTTTTTAGCATGATTCAATGATTTTACTTGGGCTCATAGTTTTTTTTTTTTTTTTTTTTCCCAGTCTTATATAGGATTATGTCTTTGTGGTTGAAATCTGACGTTCTCTGACAATCAGAAGTAAAGACAACCGCCTTCGATATTTAACATAGATTGCGATTTCAGTCTAACTTTATATTCATTTTCTAGCATTTGGTTTACATGGAAACTTGATTTTCAGATCCTTTATGTTGATGGTTGCTTTATTTGATGTGATCAGAAGCTCGGATTAGATCGATGGATTTTTTACGAGTTGTTCCTTACTTGTTATTACTGTCCGAGGCATAATTAATCGGTTATTCATCTTTAGATTTAATGATCTCTTAGTTTCATCTTTTATGATATTAAAAGGGGTTTTGTAGTTTATTTGCAGATTAACAAAAAATTGCATGGTCTGAAGTTTGATTTTGATAAAAACTTTTCTTTTCATTATCTGTTGTAATTTGGACTAAATTGAATGCCATGGAAAGATCAGATTGATCGGTGGGACTTGAATTCAGAATTTTATTGATCCGTGATCAACCGGTTGTTAGTCATCTTATCTGATTCATCTATTTTTGTTTTACCTCTCTTGGGATGTTTGATGCTAACTTCTATGATGGCTACCTCACCTGTTGTAATGTGAATGTAGATGTCATTGCTAATATTGGATTAGGTGACGTGATCTACGAATTGATCTATAAGTTGTTCCTTTTTGAGCTACAATCAAATCGATTATTCAGTCTTTAGATTCTATCTTTGATGCTTTGTCTGTGTCATTTGATTTGGATCGTTTTTAATGGAGACATGGCTCTGCTAGATTGTTAATGCTCATGAGGGAGGAGGGAAGGGCCATGTGATGATATTTAACGTGGTTTGATCAGTTTTAATTTTGTTAAGGCTTGCTTTCAATAGAAACGAAGTTCGATTTTGATTGATCCAAACCTATTTTCATGGTTGCTCTATTTGATGCGAGTAGAAGCTCGAATTGGACCGGTTAAGTTTGGAATTTGGATTTTGTACGAGTTCACTGATCGTGATTACTGTCCAAGCTCTTAACTAATCAGTTCACCGTCTTTGGATTTAATGATCTCATTTCGATCTATATATAGGTTAGTTTCACATGGAAAACTTGGCTTGTAGGATTATTGTTTGTGATATGGAGGGGTGAGGAGGGAAACTGAATCTTTTATGATGTTCAATGGGGTTTGATCAGTTCATTTGCAGTT
>QNQO01004374.1:0-12500 GCA_003290165.1 Berberis thunbergii | reverse complement strand
GATTATGATGATGAAGAGAACAAGAAAAAAATAAAGGGAAGTTCCAATTTTGTTAACTAAAAAAAAAAGGGGGGATTGAAGGATCGACTGCAGTACTAATTCATGATCTGGCATGTACAGAATGAAAACTTCAATTTTTTATTTACTATATAGTATATATAGTAATAAAAAAAAATTGATACATAAAATAAATACAAGAAGAGATAAAAAGAAATTCGTCCCGCGCCCTATATATTTTATCCCTCTCCTACAAAGAAACTTGTAACACCAACTCCATTAGTAATTCCATCAATTACTTGTCGATCAAAAAAGGAAATTAGTTCAGCTAACCCTCTTATACCCCTAGTTAAGGTTGTTGAATAAAAACTGTCAATGTAACCACGATATATATGACCCAATTATATATCACATTTATTATTTGTTCCCAGAACATTCTCTAGGACCTATTTTATATAATGAATTAATTAAGTCTAAATTTTGAAAAGTTGAAAAAACAGGCTTATATAAGAGAGACGCTATAAATATTCCGAAAGACGCGATAGTTACCGAAAAATCATATTTGTAAAAAAATCATACCAATCCACAGAATTACTCGAGTTTGAATGTAAAAGATTTATCGACGGGAGTTAACCATTTGGATAATACATCAAATATATGCCCCTTGATCAGGAGCAAAAGGAATTCCTATAAATCCGATGAATAAAGTAAATAATACCAATACAAGAAGTGGCAATAGCATAGTATTATCTGATTCATGGGGGTACTGGGAAAGCTTTTTATTGGAAAAATGAGTAATAAGGGATCGCATTTTTTTTCTTACATTACCATCAATTGCATACGTTTTTTTTGAAAAAAGCAAAGCACTTTCCTTATTATTGATTGATGATAAAACAAAATTTTGTTTTATCGCTTTGACCCTTCTTTGCCCCATATAGAGATTGAATAGCCCAAGCTATTTTGTTTGCCACTGAAATTTTGCAAATGGGCATTTAAATGCCCTTCAAAAGTAAGTAAATATATTCGAAACATATTAAAATGCAGTTAATCCTGCTGTGAAATAAGCTATTATCGCGAAAATGGGTGAATACAACCAACTATCATTAAGAATAATGTCTTTGGACCAAAAACAAGCAGAGGTGGAATACCGCAAATGGAAAGTGTACCTAATAAAAAGGTAGTTTTTGTAATTGGCACATATTTTGTTAAGCCTCCCATAAGAGCCATATTCTGGACTTTATCTGGCGAATATCCAATAATGGTTTCCATTGAGTGAATAATAGATCCGGATCCTAAAAATAATAATGCTTTCGAATAGGCATGCGTAATTAAATGAAATAAAGCAGCTCGATAAGATCCCATACCTAAAGCTAACATAGTATAACCCAATTGAGACATTGTAGAATAGGCTAAACTTTTCTTAATATCTTTTTGAGCAAGAGCCAAAGTGGCTCCGAATAGTATTGTTATTATACCTACCAAAGAAATCAATTCATTACGTAAGGTAGAGTGATAAAAAGAGGAAGAAATCGGAGCTACAAGAAAAATTCCCGCTGCTACCATAGTAGCAGCGTGGATAAGAGCTGAAATAGGAGTAGGCCCTTCCATAGCATCGGTAACCATACATGAAGGGGGAATTGTGCCGATTTCGCAACTGCACCGACGAATAATAGGGAAGCACACAAAGTCAAAAAATTCGGAATTGACTCCATCATTAGCAATCAAGTTATTGGTTATTTCGAACAAATCCCGAAATTCGAAACTACCCGTTATAAAATAAAAACCTAGGATTCCTAATAATAGACCAAAATCCCCTACACGATTAGTTACAAAGGCTTTTTGGCAAGCATTTGCCGCAATTGGTCGTGTGAACCAAAACCCTATTAATAAATAGGAAACACATTCCAACCAATTCCCCAAAAAATATAAATTTGTATCAAATTAGAACTAGTAACTAATCCCAACATGGAAGCATTGGAAAAACTCATATAAGCAAAAAATCTCAAATAGCCTTGATCATGAGACATATAATTGTCACTATAAATAAGAAACCATTATTCCAACAGTAGTAATTAATATTAACATAATGGACGTAAGTGGATCGATCAAGTAACCAAATTCTAAAGAAAAATCATTATGGATAGTCCAGGACCATACGTATTGATATATAAAACTGCCATTCATTTGTTGAATAGACAGATCGGCTGAAAAAATCATAATGATACTTAGTAATAAAATACTAGGAAAGGCCCATATACGACGAAGACTTTTTGCTGCTGTAGGGACAACGAGAAGTCCGATTCCTATTGCTATAGGAACTGGAAGTGGAACCCAAGGTATGATCCATGCATATTGAGATGTATATGCCATAAGAAAATTTTTTTTTTTTTTTTTTTTTATTGTTTCCAATTCACCAGTTTTTCTCTCTTTCGGAAAGAGAAAGTAATAAAAAAAACCAAGATATCAAAGAGTTCAAATATAATTTTAATTGTAATCATTATGATTTTTATTCTTTCAAAAAGAAATATTTCAACATATTAAATCAAGAAGTTACTATTGGTCAAATGATAAGATAAAGTCATTGGAAAAATTACTAGTTAGTGATATACTAAGATATTTCGAAAAATGAAAATATAAGATTATAAACCATTCCATTATTACGATTACGAAAATTTATATCTCTAAATATCTATATAGATAGGGAAAAAATAATTATATCAAAAAGGAAAATTAAAGTATTGATTCTAGTATGAATCATAATATCCGCCAAGAACTTAACCAGAATAAACATAAAATTTTTATTTTAATAAAATTATCCGGAATCCATTAACTAATTCGTTGTGAACTCATTGAGTTGCTTACGCTCCTTTCCAACCAATCAAAGAAATTTTGTTTATGGGAACTCTAGGAGATCTGTCATTTTGTTATCCTTGACCTCAGTTCTAATATAACTGAAATAAGGAAAGTACGAAAATGTTCTTTATTTTGAAGTCAGTATCTCTTAACCAATTAACTACTAACTCATTCTAATTTTTAATTTTTTTTAGGTATACTTTCTTAATCAATTAGAATTACTAGAAATCAATTTTAAATTACAATAGATTTGTAAAAAGTAGGTAAGGGTTCTGAAACTTTTCGATTAATTTTTTAAAATTAAATGTAACACGACGAGAATATCCGGAGATTTGAAATTTAAACCTTTTTGATTCTTTTATTATTATTTTTATTATTAAAAAAGCAATTCAATTTTTATAGCAGTAGAACCCGCTGAACAAGATCCGAATAAAGAGCCATATAATTTATATTTCGAATTTGACAATAGATGTCTTTCACATTTAACTAAATAAAGAGTAACCTCTTCATTTTTGAATGGCAGTTCCAAAGAACGTACTTCTCTGTCAAAAAGCGTATTCGTAAAACATTTGGAAAAAAAAAGCGTATTGGGCGGCGGGTAAAAGCATTTTCATTAGCAAATCTATTTCTACCGGGAAGTCAAAAAGTTTTTTTTGCGCGACAACAAGTAATAAAGTTTTAGAATAATCTAAATTGATATGAGTCGATGAATTAGCTAATTGAATTTAACAATTTAGTAAGAGGAATCTTACTCATTAACTAATATTCTTATTTTGAACTGATCAATAGAAAATTTTATTTGATTTTGTGATATGTAGAATCCAAATTTTCTGTCTAGTGGAAAGTTACTATAAAAAATTTTGAAGTCCAAGATACGGGGGTTTTATCTCTATGTAGGTTTTTGCAGGATGGGGATTATAATCTTCCCCATCAATTTTCAAAAAAAAAAAAAAATTGGAGTTCTCCGCTTGGATTGAGAACAGACCTTTCTAGTTCCAATTGTTACATTCCAGAAGAGCTTAACTTAAACTGCACGAAAACCATGACATTGTTAAAACAAAACTATCACCATTCCATAACTAAAGATTCTTCAACGTTCAAATCTAAATTCTTTTTTACTTTTTCAAGAATATTGCATTGAATTGGCTCTTTCAATCTCGACGATTGAATGTGGATGAGCTATTATAATTTCGATCACGCCGCTATGGTGAAATCGGTAGACACGCTGCTCTTAGGAAGCAGTGCTAGAGCATCTCGGTTCGAGTCCGAGTGGCGGCATCTTCGAAAAGAAATAGAATAAATCCTATAATTAATTCAATTCCAAATTTACATTCTATCGTTAAAAGACCTTTTTTGGTTAGGATTTCTTTTTATGATATTTTTGACTTTAGAACATATATTAACTCACATCTCTTTTTCGATTATTTCTATTTTAATTACAATTTATTTGGTGACCTTATTAGTCCATGAAATGGTAGGATTGTTTAATTCGTCAGAAAAAGGACTGATAGTTACCCTTTTCTGTATAACAGGAATTTTAGCTATTCGTTGGGTTTATTCTGGGCATTCCCTTTAAGTAATTTATTTGAATCAATTAATGTTCCTTTCATGGAGTTTTTCCATTATTCATATGGTTCCCTATTTTACGAACCAAAAAAATAATTTAAGTGCAATAACCGCACCAAGTGCTATTTTTACCCAAGGCTTTGCTACTTCAGGTCTTTTAACTGAAATGCATCAATCCACAAAATTAGTACCCGCTCTCCAATCACAGTGGTTAATGATGCACGTAAGTATGATGGTATTGAGCTACGCAGCCTTCTATGTGGCTCATTATTATCAATAGCTCTTATAGTAATTACATTTCGAAAAAATGTAAAAATATTTGGTAAAACAAAAATATCTTAATTAGTCCATTTTCCTTTGGCGTGATTCAATATGTGAATGAAATAAACAATGTTTTACGAAACACTTTTTTATTTCATTTAGAAATTATCATAGGTATCAATTGATTCAACAATTGGATTGTTGGAGTTGTCGTGTCATTAGTCTAGGGTTTATCTTTTTAACCATCGGTATTCTTTCAGGAGCAGTATGGGCTAATGAGGCATGGGGATCATATTGGAATTGGGATCCCAAGGAAACTTGGGCATTTATTACTTGGACTATATTCGCAATTTATTTACATACTCGAACAAATAAAAATTTGCAAGGCGTAAATTCTGCAATTGTAGCTTCTATGGGATTTCTTATAATTTGGATATGCTATTTTGGGGTAAATCTATTAGGAATAGGGTTACATAGTTATGGTTCATTCACACTAACCTCTAATTGAAGAAAAGACCTTACGAATACATACATAACATAGGAATCTCGTTTATAACGAGAGTTCGTAGGAGTTTTGAGAACCATAAACATAAAATAGTTATTCACAAGGTTCTCAAAAACTCCTAATTATCTAATGAAAATAAAAAATTTTATTAGAATTTCTTATTATCTTATTGTGTTTATGTTTTTTATTAAATTTATTTTGCATTTTTATTTTATTGTATGTATTATTGATGAAAACTATCTATAAAAAATAATTAGATAAAATAGCTTCTACCTTGTCAACTGATAGTGCAAAAACAAAATCCGATAAATACCAATACCTATTACGGGTAGAAGGATACAGATCGAAACAAATAATTCGTCGTGGTCCAGAATCTAATAAATTTGATATTGGAACATTAAATTGCTTGTATCCATAGAAAATCTGCGTCGTAACATCGATAATAAATAAATAGGAGTTAATATCATTCCAATTGCCGTTACAAACGTAATTAATATTTTGGCATTAAAAAGAATTTTTGACTAGTATATAACTAAAAAATATTAATCAATTCCGCAACAAAACCGGCTCATTCCCGCAATGCAAGAGAGGCCATTGAGAAACTACTGAACAGTGTAAAAATTTTTGGCATCGGGATAGCTTCCCCCCATTTCGTCGAGATAAACAAGACGTATTCTATCGTAACTCGTTCCTGCTAAGAAAAAAAGTGCAGCACCGATAAATCCATGAGAAATCATTTGCAAAATGGCCCCGCGTGAGTCCCGTATCCGTTATGGAACTAATTCCTATAATTGTGAAACCCATATGAGATACGGAAGAATAGGCAATTCTTTTTTTTAAATTACGTTGACCGGGAGATGTTGAAGCTGCATAGATTATTTGAAAAATGCCCATTATGATCAACCAGGGAGAAAATAGAGAATGCGCGTGGGGTAATAATTCCATATTGATCCGAACCAATCCATACGCTCCCATTTTTAATAAGATTCCGGCTAAAGCATACAGGTACTGTAATGTGCTTCTCCATGGGTATTCGGTAACCATGTATGTAGGGGTATGATCGGCAGTTTGACAGCATAAGCAATAAAAATCCAAAATAGAATATGATTTCTAATGCTATAGGATAAGATTGATTGGCTGAGGTTTCAAAATTAATGTTGGTTCATTGGAACCATATAAACCCATACCAGGAACTCCCATTAAGAGAAAAATCGAGCCTCCTGCCGTGTACAAAATAAACTTTGTAGCTGAGTACAAACGTTTCTTTCCCTCCCCACATGGCTAGAAGTAGGTAGACAGGAATTAATTCTAACTCCCACATGATGAAAAAAAGTAAAAGATCTCGAGAAGAAAATGATCCTATTTGACCACTGTACATTGCTAACATCAGGAAATGGAACAATCGCGAATCCCGAGTAACTGGCCAAGCCGCTAAAGTAGCTAAAGTAGTAATGAATCCTGTCAGTAAAATGGGTCCTATGGAAAGTCCATCGATTCCGAGTCTCCAGTGAAAATCAAAAAAATTGATCATTTGAAATCCTGTTCCAATTGGCTTAATGGATCGTCCAATTTAAAATGATAAGAGAATGCATAGGTGGTTAAAAGGAGTTCTAATAACAAATAGAAATAGTATACCACCTGATTACCTTATTGCCCCTATGGGGCAAAAATAAAATTGAGGAACCGCCAATATCGGAAAAATAACAATTATTGTTAACCAAGGAAAAGAATTCGTGGTAAAGACAAGATACGCTTTGGCCAGAAAACCCCGTACCTCTAAAATCATTATATATCGTTTTGAGAGTACGGGGTTTTGTCGGTAAAGAGAAATCAAATGGGTGTAAGTGGAGTTTTTTTGCAACGTATCAATAAGTCAATAAGCTAGCCCCATACTGCGGGTTGTCTCATGCCATAAATAAACCCGTACACTCAAGAAATCTGTTGGACAGGCGGATTCACACCTTTTACAACCTACATCAGTCCTCTGTTCTTTGGGCCGAAGCAATTTGCTTAGCTTTACATCCGTCCCAGGGTATCATTTCTAATACATCTGTGGGGGGCAGGCTCGTACACATTGAGTACACCCTATACATGTATCATAAATCTTTACTGAATGTGACATTGGATCTATAAAATTTTGAACGTCATAAAATTTCGATCTAAGTAAGTTAGTAAATGAGTCATAGATTTATACACCAGACGAATCAATGAGTTAGATTTACCAGAACTTGTTTGTAATCTAATCTACTTCTGGATCTGCTCATGAGAGAAGCCCAAGATACTTTGATTTCTTACAGTTTTAGCAAACGGTCTAGGTTTCTGGTTTATACGCACATGTTAATTTGAATTAGTGAATATTCCTTATTTTTTATTTATATGTAACATACCTATGATTACCACTATTTATTGCTCATTACTATTTATTTAGCAATTCGATTGATTGATACGAGTTGATTTATGTTTACGATGAATTGATGAAACAATGCTAAGCCAATAGCTGCTTCAGCGGCTGCATAGCTATAACAAATAATCGAGAAAATGTCTCCTTTTTAATTGGGACTATCAATAAATCAGAAAATGTTACGAAATTTCATATTAACCGCATTCAGTATAAGCTCAGACACATCAAGTGCTCTTACCATATTTCGACTTGTAATCAATCCATAGATCCGCATGGATAATAAATAGGCACTTAAAACAAGTACATGTTCGAGCATCATTGAACTACTTCTCCATCAATTTCAATCTCGAGTTCATTTCAATATGAACAATAATTCAATCGATTCGATTGACTAGAATATAACAAGTCCATAATAAAGAAAAGTATTGGTAATAAGATCCGAACTAAAACAATTGACCTTTTAATACATGAAGAATCTGAAAATTCAAATGGAATTGAAGGAAAATAGAGGAGATAAGACAGAACAACTGAAGTCCTTTTTTCGTATTTATTACTTTACTGACGAGCCCATAGCAATTGCACCGATCAAGGCAACTAAAAGAATTATAGAAATAAGTTCAAATGGAAGAAAGAAATCTGTTGATAAATGAATTCCAATTTGTTGGACCATTGTTTATCAAATCTTGCTCTATAATTTGGTTTGATCTTGTGGTCCAAATAATACCGTACCATGACGTATCTGAGATAGTAGTAATTAAGTGAAACTAAAATACTTGTACAAACCAGTGAAGTGATCCCATCTCCAACGGTCCAAAGATGGAATCGTTATAATATTCTGAGCCATTCATGAACATAAACAGCAAATACAATTAAGACATTTATGGCACCCACATAAATAAGAAGTTGTGCAGCAGCTACAAAATGGGAGTTCGATAGAATATGAAATAAGGATATACACGCAAGAACCAATCCCAACGAAAAGGCAGAATAAATTGGATTGGTAAATAAGACTACTCCTAAACCGCCGACTATAAGACCCAACCCTAAAAATACTAAAAGAAATCATGTATTGGCGCAGGTAAATCCATTATATGTAAAATAGGAGAAAATTAAATTCGAAATGTTTCATGACCTTATTGACCAGACCAGGAAAAAGACATTACCCTATTTTTTTTTTACGTTCCTAATAGAAATTGAATTAAATACGATACTAAAGGGGTGTTGGTTGCTGTAGATATACTTATTAATTTGAATTGCATCCCGTTTCTCTATACGAAAAAGGGCCGTTCTGAATTGAATTTCTCGATTTATATATATTTATATATATAAATAAAAATACAAATATAGAATATTTTTTCCGATTTTGAAATCATCACAGAACAGATATATGAATATATTTTCTTTTCAATACAAAAGCACGTCATGAGTCTCACTAATCTTTGGTTAGCATTCTGAGTTATTGACTAAGCAAAATGAAAGAAGTTTCGTTCCTTTAGAGCAAAACAGAATTTTAAGAAGTGGTAATTGTTATTGAATCGAGAGTTTTACCCCTGGTTTTTTATTGGATTTGAATTCATAATTGTTTGGATTGTGAAATCTCCAATTATTGACATAGGAACCGACCCAAAGCAATTTGATTATAATTCAATTCGTGACGATTATAAGTAGAAAGTTCATATTCTTCAGTCATTGATAAACAGTTTGTTGGACAATACTCGACGCAGTTACCAACAAAATATACAGATTCCGAAATCAATACTGTAATTAAGCAATCGTTTCTTTCGAATATCAGTTTCCAATTTCCAATCAACAACGGGTAGATCGATAGGGCATACACGAACACATACTTCACAAGCAATACATTTATCAAATTCAAAATGTATTCGACCGCGGAAACGTTCCGATGTGATCAATTTTTCATAAGGATATTGAATAGTTATAGGTAAACGATTTGCGTGGGATAAAGTAATCATAAAACTTTGACCAATATACCTTGCTGCTCGGACTGTTTGTTGACCATAATTCAAGAACCCGGTTACCATAGGGACATATCGTGAATATCTATAAATAATTTAATGTTTCTTTCTCTTGGTTTAGAAAAGTTTTGAATTGAAAATATCCTATGTCTTCACAGTGAAAGCAGTTGAGAAGAAGTTGTCAATAATAGATTACCTAAAGAAACAGGTAAAAGAAATTTCCACCCAAGATTCAATAGTTGGTCCATTCTCATCCTAGGTAAAGTCCACCTTGTGTGATAGGAATGAATAAGAACAAAAAAGCTTTAGCTAATGTAATAAAGAGACCTATTGTCGTTTCAAAGACTCCGCGCACTTCATTAATTCCCAAAAGATCTGGCATAAATATGTACGGAATAGAGAGATTCCAACCGCCCCAAGTAAAGAACTGTTACAAATAATGAAGAAACTAGTAGGTTTAGATAGGAAGTAACGTAAAATAAACCAAATTTTATACCAGAATATTCGGTTTGATAACCCGCAACTAATTCTTCTTCTGCTTCTGGTAAATCAAAAGGCAATCTCTCACATTCTGCTAGGGAAGAAATTAGAAAAACCATAAACCCTATAGGTTGACGCCATAGATTCCACCCCCAAAAACCATATTTTGACTGCGCCTCGACTATATCAACTGTACTTGAACTGTTAGATAATCATAGTCGATGATAACATCACTGGTCTCATCGCTATTGCAAAACCGTACATGAGACTTTGGCTTCATACGGCTCCCCCATGGCCACAAATAAATATAAGGGACTGAATTTTTTCGATATGTTTTGTTTGTAGAGTAGATCGGGTAAAGATACATCGGAGAGTCCCAAAATTAGACCAATGCAATTCTGTCTGCTATAAATATATAAATAACAAAAAAGCGCTTCTGAATTGATCTTATCCTTTAGAATTTAAATGGGTCTTTGTTCAGTAATAACTCAATCCTTAAATAAAATACTCATAAAAATTCACTTATATCTTTTAATTACGAAAAAAATTCCACATTCTATTAGTTCTTGTATCATGATAAGAATTCTATCTGTATTAATACGGATAAATAAAGAAATTTTTTTTTTTCATTGGAAATGCACTCCATTTCTTTCGTTCTTATTCTTCTTTCTCAAAGAAAGAAATCTAAAGAAAATAAAGGATTACTTCGTTCCTGATAGTACTTTCTTTAATCAGTGGATAGGAGCATACTCTGGATCGGGATCGTGGGGAAGTACTGGCTCGATTGTTTCTACTAACTTAAAGCCCCTTAGGATTCCTTTTTTGCGGAAATACCCTTTAAGGATAACTTATATTATCTCCATTACAAATCCTTTGTGTACCTTGGTATTCCTAACCGTCCACTAATTTTTTCTCGACCCCCGGTATGGTACTACAAACAATAGTAAAAAAAAAAAAGACTCCATACAGGTTAATCGTTTATACCCGCTTCAAAACTACGGTGAATAATTCACCAATTCTGGGGATTCTGCTGCTTATATTTACTTTTTAAAAACTCTTGTACCTAGGGAATGAGACTCAAATTTTTTACTGCAATTTCTAAGCTGTTTTGTTTCACTCATATTACTATCTGGTTTAGTTCATCCGCTCTGAATGATGAATACAAAATGAATATATCTATTCAATAGGTTCAATCTTTTTCCTAGAATGAAAAAAAAATAGGTAAAGTAAAAAAGAGCGAATGTTCTAACGAATCGCACGTAGAGAAATTGATAAAACACATGGAGTTAATGGTATTTCATAACTAATCGATTGAGCAGCAGCTCGGAGACCACCTACAAAAGGAATATTTATTATTCGATCCATATCCTGACATAAGAAGTCCAATAGGGGCAATACTTGAAATTGCAATCCATAAAAAAACACCGATACTGAGATCGGCTAGAACAAGGTGATAGCCAAAAGGAATTACTGAATAACTTAGTAAAATGGATATAACGCTATAGAAGGTCCGATACTGAATAAACGAATATCCCCTCTAGAGGGAAGAAGATCCTCCTTAAAAAGTAGTTTTAGTCCCATCTGCTAGAGCTTGAAGAATTCCCAAGGCCGCTGCGTATTCGGGTCCAATACGTTGTTGTAATCCCCGCAGATATTTGTCTTTCTAACCACACAATAACTAGTACCCCTATTAGGATTCCCGATAAAGGAGTAAAAATAGGAACAAGCAGCCCCTATGAGTCCATAAACCTCTTTTAAGGATTCCGATCTGGAAAAGAATTGATAGCTTGTTGTACTTTTGTCGTAGTCAATTATCATTTCAACGATCAACTTCTCCCATAATGATATCTATACTACCTAGTATTGTCATAATATCAGCCAATTTCATTCTTTTAACTAGCTGAGGAAGAATTTGCAACATTGATAACGCTGGCGGACGAATTTTCCATCTCCAAGGAAAACACCTCTGATCTCCTATCAGAAAAATTCCCAATTCCCCCTTCGGGCTTCTACTCTCACATAAAGTTCTTGTTTCGACAATTCAAAAGTGGGCGAAGGTTTTTCTACTAATGAATCGATAATCAAAAATCATTCCATTTCGTAATCCCTTGCTCTATCAAAACGCCCGTACCTCTAAATTCTCATAAGGCCCCCCCCGGAATTCGTTCCAGAGCTTGTTGAATAATTTTTATAGATTCCGTCAATTTCACTAAGTTACGGATCTAAATAACGAAGCTAATGAGATCTACCTTTCGTTTTCCATTGTACTTCCGCCGAATCAAGATGTGTCATAGAGCACGTCATAATGATCAACTTTACGAATGATCCCATGGGAATTCCGGAAGCTCCCGTAGCGGATGGGTCCGTGATAAGCCCCAATTTATGGCTTTCCCGGTGTCCTATCGAATTAAAGCCCACCCTCCAGCTCGTTCCAAAAATATAGGATTCTGCGTAATAAGAT
>QNQO01004373.1:0-28027 GCA_003290165.1 Berberis thunbergii | reverse complement strand
CCAATCGGCCTAAAACGTACAAACGAGTTTTCCTTCTTCGTTAAGCACAATCGAACTTGTTTGTTGAGTCAAACATGTTGCATTTATCGTTATTATGGTTCCACGTGAGGTTAGGATTTGAACGGAGGTCATTTGGTCACGTAAATCATTGTATTCTAGGATTGCACTCAAATTTGCCTCCAATTGAGCCTACAATGTTCAAACGAGTTTTCCTTCTTCGTTAAGCACAAAGGAACTTGTTTTCTTTGTCAAACATGTTTCTTTTGTCGTTATTATGGTGCCACATGAGGTTAGGATTCAAACGGAGGTCATTTGGTCACTCAAATCCTTGTATTCTCGGATTGCACCCAAATTGGCCTCCATTTGAGCCTACAACGTAAAAAACGAGTTTTCCTTTTTTGTTAAGCACAACCGAAGTTGTTTGTTATGTCAAACATGTTTCATTTTATGTTATTATGGTGCCACATGAGGTTAAGATTCAAACGGAGGTCATTTGGTCACTCAATCCTTGTATTCTCGGATTGCACCCAAATTGGTCTCCAATTGAGTTGAAAACAAACAAACAAGTTTTCCTTCTTCGTTAAGCACAACCGAACTTGGTTGTTGAGTGAAACATGTTCCATTTTTTGTTATTACGGTGCAATTCAATTTTAGGATTCAAATGGATGTTATTTGGTCACTCAAATCCTTTTATTCTTGGATTGCACCCAAATTCTCCTTCAATTAAGCCTACAACGTACAAACCAGTTTTCCTTCTTCGTTAAGCACAAATGAACATGTTTTTTGAGTCAAACATAATCCATTTGTCGTTATTATGGTGTCACGTGAGGTTAGGATTCAAACGGAGGTCATTTGGTCTCTCAAATCCTTGTATTCTCGGATTGAACCCAAATTGGCCTCCAATTGATCCTACAATGTACAAACGAGTTTTCCTTTTTCGTTAAGCACAACCGAACTTGTTTGTTGATTCAAAAATTTTCCATTTGTCGTTATTATGGCTCCATGTGAGGTTAGGATTCGAACGGAGGTCATTTGGTCACGTAAATCCTTGTATTCTCGGATTGCACCCAAATTGTCCTCCAATTGAGCCTACAACGTACAAACGAGTTTTCCTTCTACTTTAAGTACAACCGAACTTGTTTGTTGAGTCAAACATGTTCCATTTGTTGGTATGATGGCGACACGCGAGGTTATGATCCAAAAGGAGGTCATTTGGTCACTCAAATCCTTATATTCTTGTATTGCACCCATATTGGCCTCCAATTGAGCCTAAAACGTACAAACGAGTTTTCCTTCTTCATTGAGCACAACCGGACTTGTTTGTTGTGTTAAACATGTTCCATTTGTTGTTATTATTGTGCCACGCAAATTTAGGATTCAAACGGAGGTCATTTGGTAACTCAAATCCTTGTATTCTCGGATTGCACCCAAATTGGCCTCCAATTGAGCAGAAAACAAACAAACAATTTTCCTTCTTCGTTAAGCACAACCGAACATGGTTGTTGATTCAAACATGTTCCATTTTTCATTATTATGGTGCAACGCAAGGTTAGGATTCAAATGGAAGTCATTTGGACACTCGAATCCTTGCACCCAAATTCGACTACAATTAAGCCTACAACGTACAAACTAGTTTTCCTTATTCGTTAAGCACAAATGAACATGTTTTTTGGGTCAAACATAATCCATTTGTCGTCATTATGGTGCCACATGAGGTTAGGATTCAAACGGAGGTCATTTGGTCACTCAAATCCTTATATTATTGGATTGCACCAAAATTGGCCTCCAATTGAACCTACAACGTACAAACGAGTTTTACTTTTTCGTTAAGGAAAACCGTTCTTGTTTGTTGAGTCAAACATGTTCCATTTTTTGTTATTATGGTGCCACATGAGGTTAGAATTAAAACGGAGGTCATTTGGTCACTCAAATCCTTGTATTATCAGATTGTACACAAATTGGCCTTCAATTGAGCCTACAATGTACAAACGAGTTTTCTTTTTTCGTTAAGCACAACTGAATTTGTTTGTGTTTGTCAAACATGTTCCATTTTATGTTAATATGGTGCCACATAAGGTTAGGATTCAAACGGAGGTCATTTGGTCACTCAAATCATTGTGTTCTCGGATTGCACCCAAATTGGCCTCCAATAGAGCAAAAACAAACAAAAAAGTTTTCCTTTTTCGTTAAGCACAACAGAACTTGGTTGTTGAGTCAAACATGTTCTATATTTCATTATTATGGTGCAACGCAAGGTTATGATTAAAATGGAAGTCATTTGGTCACTCAAATCCTTGTATTCTTAGATTGCACCCAAATTCTCCTACAATTAAGCCTACAACGTACAAACTAGTTTTCCTTCTTCCTTAAGCACAAATGAACATGTTTTTTGAGTCAAACATAATCCATTTGTCGTTATTATGGTTCCACGTGAGGTTAGGATTCAAGCGGAGGTCATTTGGTCACTCAAATCATTGTATTCTCGGATTGCACCCAAATTGGCCCCCAATAGATCAAAAAACAAACAAACAAGTTTTCCTTCTTCGTGAAGCACAACAGAACTTGGTTGTTGAGTCAAACATGTTCCATTTTTCGTTATTATTGTGCAACGCAAAGTTAGGATTAAAATGGAAGTCATTTGGTCATTCAAATCCTTGTATTCTTGGATTGCACCCAAATTCTACTACAATTAAGCCTATAACGTACAAACTAGTCTTCCTTCTGCGTTAGGCACAAATGAACATGTTTTTTTAGTCAAACATAATCCATTTCTCGTTATTATGGTGCCATGTGAGGTTAGGATTCAAACGGAGGTCATTTGGTCACTCAAATCCTTGTATTCTAGGATTGCACCCAAATTGGCCTCCAATTGAGCCTACAACGTACAAACGAGTTTTCCTTCTTCGTTAAGCACAACCGAACTTGTTTGTTTTGTCAAACATGTTCCATTTGTCGTTATTATGGTGCCACGTGAGGTTAGTATTCAAACGGAGGTCATTTGGTCACTCAAATCCTTGTATTATCGGATTGCACCCAAATTGGCCTCCGATTGAGCCTACAACGTACAAACGAGTTTTTCTTCTACGTTAAGTACAACCGAACTTGTTTGTTGAGTCAAACATGTTCCGTTTGTTGGTATTATAGTGTCACACGAGGTTATGATCGAAAAGGAGGTCATTTGGGCACTCAAATCCTTGTATTCTAGGATTGCACCCAAATTGGCCTCCAATTGAGCCTACAACGTACAAACGAGTTTTCCTTCTTCGTTAAGCACAACCGAACTTGTTTGTTTTGTCAAACATGTTCCATTTGTCGTTATTATGGTGCCACGTGAGGTTAGTATTCAAACGGAGGTCATTTGGTCACTCAAATCCTTGTATTATCGGATTGCACCCAAATTGGCCTCCGATTGAGCCAACAACGTACAAACGAGTTTTTCTTCTACGTTAAGTACAACCGAACTTGTTTGTTGAGTCAAACATGTTCCGTTTGTTGGTATTATAGTGTCACACGAGGTTATGATCGAAAAGGAGGTCATTTGGTCACTCAAATCCTCGTATTCTTGGATTGCACCCAAATTGAACTCCAATTGAGCCTAAAACGTACAAACGAGTTTTCCTTCTTCGTTAAGCACAACCGAACTTGTTCATTGAGTCAAATCCTTGTATTCTCAGATTGCACCAAAATTGGCCTCTAATTAAGCCTAAAACGTACAAACTAGTTTTCCTTCTTCGTTAAGCACAAATGAACTTGTTTTTTGAGTAAAACATGTTGCATTTGTCATTCGTATGGTTCCACAAGATGTTAGGTTTCGAACGGAGGTCATTTGGTCACTCAAATCCGTGTATTCTCGAATTGCACCCAAATTGGCCTCCAATCGAGCCTAAAACGTACAAACGAGTTTTCCTTCTTCGTTAAGCACAATCGAACTTGTTTGTTGAGTCAAACATGTTTCATTTATTGTTATTATGGTTCCACGTGAGGTTAGGATTCGAACGGAGGTCATTTGGTCACGTAAATACTTGTATTCTCGGATTGCACCCAAATTGGCCTCCAATTGAGCCTACAACGTACAAACGAGTTTTCCTTCTACTTTAAGTACAACCAAACTTGTTTGTTGAGTCAAACATGTTCCGTTTGTTGGTATGATGGTGTCACGTGAGGTTATGATCCAAAAGGAGGTCATTTGGTCACTCAAATCCTTGTATTCTTGGATTGCACCCATATTGGCCTCCAATTGAGCCTAAAACGTACAAACGAGTTTTCCTTCTTCGTTGAGCACAACCGGACTTGTTTGTTGTGTTAAACATGTTCCATTTGTTGTTATTATTGTGCCACACAAATTTAGGATTCAAACGGAGGTCATTTGGTAACTCAAATCCTTGTATTCTCAGATTGCACCCAAATTGGCCTCCAATTGAGCAGAAAACAAACAAACAATTTTTCCTTCTTCGTTAAGCACAACCGAACATGGTTGTTGAGTCAAACATGTTCCATTCTTCATTATTATGGTGCAACGAAAGGTTAGGATTCAAATGGAAGTCATTTGGTCACTCGAATCCTTGTATTCTTGGATTGCACCCAAATTCGACTACAATTAAGCCTACAAATTACAAACTAGTTTTCCTTCTTCGTTAAGCACAAATGAACATGTTTTTTGGGTCAAACATAATCTATTTGTCGTTCTTATGGTGCCACATGAGGTTAGGATTCAAACGGAGGTCATATGGTCACTCAAATCCTTATATTCTCGGATTGCACCCAAATTGGCCTCCAATTGAACCTACAACGTACAAACGAGTTTTACTTTTTCGTTAAGGTCAACCGTACTTGTTTGTTGAGTCAAACATGTTCCATTTGTCGTTATTATGGTGCCACATGAGGTAAGAATTAATACGGAGGTCATTTGGTCACTCAAATCCGTGTATTATCAGATTGTACCCAAATTGGCCTCCAATTGAGCCTACAACGTACAAACGAGTTTTCTTTCTTCGTTAAGCACAAATGAATTTGTTTTTTTTGTCAAACATGTTCCATTTTATGTTAATATGGTGCCAGATAAGGTTACGATTCAAACGGTGGTCATATTGCCACTCAAATCATTGTATTCTCGGATTGCACCCAAATTGGCCTCCAGTAGAGCAAAATACAAACAAACAAGTTTTCCTTCTTCGTTAAGCACAACAAAACTTGGTTGTTGAGTCAAACATGTTCCATTTTTCATTATTATGGTGCAACGCAAGGTTATGATTAAAATGGAAGTCATTTGGTCACTCAAATCCTTGTATTCTTGGATTGCACCCAAATTCTCCTACAATTGAGCCTACAACGTACAAACTAGTTTTCCTTCTTCGTTAAGCACAAATGAACATGTTTTTTGAGTCAAACATAATCAATTTGTCGTTATTATGGTGCCACATGAGGTTAGGATTGAAGCGGAGGTCATTTGGTCACTCAAATCATTGTATTCTCGGATTGCACCCAAATTGGCCCCCAATAGAGAAAAAAACAAACAAACAAGTTTTCCTTCTTCGTTAAGCACAACAGAACTTAGTTGTTGAGTCAAACATGTTCCATTTTCCGTTATTATGGTGCAACGCAAGGTTAGGATTAAAATGGAAGTCATTCGGTAACTCAAACCTTGTATTCTTGGATTGCACCTAAATTCTCCTACAATTAAGCATATAACGTACAAACTAGTTTACCTTCTTCGTTAAGCACAAATGAACATGTTTTTTGAGTCAAACATAATCCATTTGTCTATATTATGGTGCCACGTGAGGTTAGGATTCAAACGGAGGTCATTTGGTCACTCAAATCCTTGTATTCTAGGATTGCACCCAAATTGGCCTCCAATTGAGCCTACAACGTACAAACGAGTTTTCCTACTTCGTTAAGCACAACCGAACTTGTTTGTTTTGTCAAACATGTTCCATTTGTCGTTATTATGGGGACACATGAGGTTAGGATACAAAAGGAGCTCAATTGGTCACTCAAATCCTTGTATTCTCGGATTGCACCCAAATTGGCCTCCAATTGAGCCAACAACGTACAAACGAGTTTTTCTTCTACGTTAAGTACAACCAAACTTGTTTGTTGAGTCAAACATGTTCCGTTTGTTGGTATTATAGTGTCACATGAGGTTAGGATCGAAAAGGAGGTCATTTGGTCACTCAAATCCTTGTATTCTTGGATTGCACCCAAATTGGACTCCAATTGAGCCTAAAACGTACAAATGAGTTTTCCTTCTTCGTTAAGCAAAATTGAACTTTTTTATTGAGACAAAAGTGTTCCATTTGTTGTTATTATGGTGCCACACAAGGTTTGAAGTAAAACGGAGGTCATTTGGTCAATCAAATCCTTGTATTCTCAGATTGCACCAAAATTGGCCTCTAATTATGCCTAAAACGTACAAACTAGTTTTCCTTCTTCGTTGAGCAGAACCGAAGTTGTTTTTTGAGTCAAACATGTTGCATTTGTCATTCCTGTTGTGCCACATGATGTTAGGATTTGAACGGAGGTCATTTGGTCACTCAAATCCTTGTATTCTCGAATTGCACCCAAATTAGCCTACAATTGAGCCTAAAACGTACAAACGAGTTTTCCTTCTTCGTTAAGTACAAACGAACTTGTTTGTTGAGTCAAACATGTTTCATTTTTTGTTATTATGGTTCCACGTGAGGTTAGGATTCAAACGGAGGTCATTTGGTCACGTAAATCCGTGTATTCTAGGATTGCACCCAAATTTGCCTCTAATTGAGCCTACAATGTTCAAACGAGTTTTCCTTCTTCGTTAAGCACAAACGAACTTGTTTGCTTTGGCAAACATGTTCCTTTTGTCATTATTATGGTGCCACGTGAGGTTAGGATTCAAACAGAGGTCATTTGGTCACTCAAATCCTTGTATTCTCGGATTTCACCCAAATTGGCCTCCAATTGAGCCTACAACGTACAAACGAGTTTTACTTCTTCGTTAAGCACAACCGAAGTTGTTTTTATGTCAAACATGTTCCACTTTTCGTTATTATGGTGCCACATGAGGTTAGGATTCTAACGGAGGTCATTTGGTCACTCAAATCCTTGTATTCTCGTATTGTACCCAAATTGGTCTCCAATTGAGCAGAAAACAAACAAACAAGTTTTCCTTCTTCGTTAAGCACAACCGAACTTGGTTGTTGAGTGAAACATGTTCCATTTTTCGTTATTATGGTGCAATGCAATTTTAGGATTCAAATGGATGTCATTTGGTTACTCAAATCCTTTTATTCTTGGATTGCACCCAAATTCTCCTTCAATTTAGCCTACAACGTACAAACTAGTTTTCCTTCTTCGTTAAGCACAAATGAACATGGTTTTTGAGTCAAACATAATCCATTTGTCATTATTGTGGTTCCACGTGAGGTTAGGATTCAAACATAGGTCATTTGGTCTCTCAAATCCTTGTATTCTCGGATTGAACCCAAATTGGCCTCCAATTGATCCTACAATGTACAAACGAGTTTTCCTTTTTCGTTAAGCACAACCGAACTTGTTTGTTAATTCAAAAATTTTCCATTTGTCGTTATTATGGCTCCATGTGAGGTTAGGATACGAACGGAGGTCATTTGGTCACGTAAATCCTTGTATTCTTGGATTGCACCCAAATTCGACTAGAATTAAGCCTACAACGTACAAACTAGTTTTCCTTTTTCGTTAAGAACAAATGAACATGTTTTTTGAGCCAAACATAATCCATTTGTCCTTACTATGGTGCCACGTGAGGTGAGGATTCAAACGGAGGTCATTTGGTCACTCAAATCCTTATATTCACGGATTGCACCCAAATTGGCCTCCGATTGAACCTATAACGTACAAACGAATTTTCCTTCTTTGTTAAGCACAACCGAATTTGTTTGTTTTGTCAAACATGTTCCATTTTAAGTTATTATGGTGCCACGTAAGGTAAGGATTCAAACAGAGGTCATTTGGTCACTCAAATCTTTGTATTCTCGGATTGCACCCAAATTGGTCTCCAATTGAGCAGAAAACAAACAAACAAGTTTTCCTTCTTTGTTAAGCACAACCGAACTTGGTTGTTGAGTCAAACATGTTCCATTTTTCGTTATTATGGTGCAACGCAAGGTTAGGATTCAAATGGAAGTCATTTGGTCACTCAAATCCTTGTATTCTTGGATTGCGCTCAAATTCTCCTAGAATTTAGCCTACAACGTACAAACTAGTTTTCCTTCTTCGTTAAGCACAAATGAACATGTTTTTTGAGTAAAAAATAATCCATTTGTCGTTATTTTGGTGCCACGTGAGGTGAGGATTCAAACGGAGGTCATTTGGTCACTCAAATCCTTGTATTCTCGGATTGCACCCAAATTGGCCTACAATTGAGCCTTTTTTTTTTTTTGAAAAGCAAGCTTGGGGGTTTATATGGGCTCCCCAGACCATTAAATGAAAAAAGGAAAATAAAACATTACAAAAACAAATACTTTCTAGCACAAAAGAAATAAAACATTACATTCTTAAATACTTTCTACCACTTGCATCTTCAAAGATTATCTTTTTCAGGTCTTCTGCAAAGCAGCTAGAAGCAACTTCAATTAAGGTAGAGTTGGGCATAAGCGCTGCCAGTTTGTCAGCTGCTCTATTAGTTTCCCGAACTACATGAATCACATTGCAAACTTCAAACATTTTCAGCAGCTCTTTAATTCTTCGCGTGGTATGTTTAGCTTCCCATAGAGGAGCTTTGTTCGTGTTTATATACTGGACAGCACTTGCTGAATCGATACCAATGTTTAGTTTCCTATGCTGTCCTGTAATTGCAATTCGTAGCCCAGCTTCAACCCCTTGCAGCTCATGCAGGATCACTGATTGGCCTGTTTGGGATCCTGCTCCTGCTGCTAAAACAGCACCCTGCTGATCACGAATCAGCGCTCCATACCCTCCTGTCGTACCTTGCAGCGAGCCATCAGAATTGATTGTCATCCACCCTGGATCAGGCCTATGCCAAGTGTGCCATGTGCTGTCCTTGAGTTTGAATTTGATGTCGATATTCCATCTATTGAAGAAGCTGCGGTCTTGAGGCGTATCCTCCACTTCCAGCTCCATGACAATCAGCCGTAATCTAACATCATCTATGATTTTTGGACTAAGGTCCTTTGCTGCTAGCTCCTTTCTGTCAAACAGTCTTCTATTGCGTTCTAACCATAAATTGTATATTGTTGCATTTAACATTAACTTTTGAGCAATAGATTTCGTCCCTGATCCTGAGAATTTCTGCAAGCACCATTGAATTTCTGCTGTCCATCTGCGAGGGTGATGATTGAAACCCATAAATCTCAGCATGGATGACCAGACCTGATTTGTGTACATACAGTTGAAGAAGAGGTGTTCTTCATTTTCAGGTTCCAGATTACAGAAACAGCATAAAGAGGCAGGTATAGTCCCCCAATTGAACAGCTTGTCTTGCGTTTTTAATCTGTTTGTCATTGCTAGCCATCCAATAAAATTGTGTCTGGGGATACGTCCCTTGAACCAAACAAGCTTCGTCCACGGGATGAGCGGCTTGTTATCCCTAACAACATGATATGCACTTTTGCTTGTGAACTCCCCATCTGTGCCTCCTTTCCACACTACTTCGTCTTGATAATTATTGTCAAGTTCCACTGAGCTAAGGTCCTCATAAATTTAAGCAATTGAGGCCTGAATATAATCACTTGCAAACCATTGCCCATTCCTGATTTGAGCACTCACTTTGGCCTTCTTATTTATAAGAGAGTTGTAGGTCAGATTTTGAGGGAATCTCTCCATAAGAATACCCTTTGGATGCCAGGGGTCCTTCCATAAACATGTGTCTTTTCCATTCCCAATTGAATAAGAGATCAAGTTGCTTGTCAGCTTTCTGCAGTTTCGAATGCTTCTCCAGCACCATGATGTTCCTTGCGGGATGCCCATTAACCAGAAGTCCCTTCCCTTGATGAGGTTTTTCTTCGTCCATTGGACCCATAGGGTTTCCTTGTTTGACACAATCTTCCATATGTACCTCGTCATAGCAGCCAGGTTAGCAGTTTTGATGCACCTTACACCCAGTCCTCCTTCATTGTAGGGTTGGGAGATTGTTTTTCATTGAACAAGAGGAACTGTCAGGTACTGATCAGAGGCGGACCATAAGAAGTTTCTAATGATTGAAGTGATTTCATTGATTGTTTCCTTGGGGAGAACATAGCAAGAACTCCAATACACCTGCATACTACTCAGAACTGCCTTGATGAGGGTAAGTCTACCTGCATAGGATAGGGTCATGTTCTTCCAAGAGGTTACTCTCTTCCTGATCCTTTCAACAAGAGGGAAGCAATCAAGGTGAGATAATCTAGATGAAATCATGGGAAGGCCTAGGTATCTTACAGGAAGATCTGCTGCTTTAAATTGCAGTATTGAAGTAATCCCTGCCAGTTTATCACGCGGGATTCCTGCTGCAAATAGGCTGCTCTTGTTGCAATTTATTGTCAGACTCATACATCTTCTGAACTTGTCCATAACCTGAGCAAGAGTAGCCGCTGACCTTTGGTCCCCATGGAAGAAGGCTATAATATCATCAGCAAAACTTAAGTGAGTTATGAAGGGGTCATTGCATTTGTAGTGCAGCTTATAGTTTCCTTGAATAGCTTGGTCCTTTAGAAGCAGGTGGAGAATTTCCATCATCAAGACAAATATGTAGGGAGACATCGGGCATCCCTGACGAATGCCCCAAGTAGCTTGAATGAAACCTTTTGGTGAGCCATTAACCAAGATGGAGTATTTAGGAGTAGAGATACACACGCACACCCATTGGATAAACTGCTCTGGGAACTTGAGTTTTCTCATCATATGAATGATAGATTCCCATCTGATAGTGTCATAAGCCTTTCGAAGATCAATTTTCGCTGCACATCTCGGGGGACCTTGGTCTTTATGATAGTTCCGCACTAGCTCGTGGGCTAACATAATATTGTCCTGAATCAGTCTACCCTTGATAAAAGCTGATTGATTTGGACTAACCAACCTTTTTACTACCGTGCTGAGCTTGTTCTTCATGATTTTCGTCAAGCATTTGTAGACAACATTGCAGCATGATATAGGTCTGAAATCACTGAGGGCGGTAACATTAGTAATTTTAGGAATTAAAACTACACATGTTGTATTTACCTCTCTCAGAAGTTGTCCACTAGCAAAGAAGTTGCTGATTGCTTTACTGAAATCATCTCCCAGAATACGCCATGCTGACTTATAGAAGAACGAAGAGAATCCAACCAGGCCCGGTGATTTGTTGGAGTCTATCATAGATAAGGCTTCTGTGATTTCATTGCGGCTGACCTGGCTAGTAAGATCATTGCTTTCTTTAGTAGTGAGAACTCGTTCAAAATTGATGCTTTCAATAACACTGTCATCATAAGTTTCCAGGTTCCCTTCAAAGACTTCCTCAAAGTATTTCACACACTCTGCCCCAATCTCTTTATGTCCTCAATTTTCTCTTGATTTGCATTGTATAGAGATAAGATTTTCTTTTTCTTTTTCCTTTCCCTGGTGTAATCATGGAAATAGGCCACATTTTCATCTCCCACCTGCATATGCTTTGCTTTTGCCTTCTGCTTTGCTTCTGATTCCTCTCCTTTAGCTGCTATGACATACATTTTGAGGGCTTCCCTTTCCTGACTCATTAGAACTGGATTAAGAGGTTGGTGTTGGAGCGCCTGTTGTGCTCTATCCAAGTGCTGTTTGGCTGTGGTAGCACTCCTGGTTGCATTCAGAAATCTAGTCTTTCTCCATTCAATAAGCTTGTTCTTAACTCGCTTTAGTTTCTTGGTCAAACAGTACATTGCATTACCTAGAACTGGTTCTCGCCAAGCTTGATCTACAACTGTCATGTATCCTGGCTCATAGACCCAGTAATTGTAGAATTTGAAGGGGATTGGGCCTGCATTTTTATGTTCATAAATTGTAAGAATCACAGGGGAGTGGTCCGACACACCAGCTGTTAGGAAATCAACTTCAGAGTCCGGGATGTTGACAAGCTAGTCCTGATTCACCATGACTCTGTCTAGCTTAGACATAATCCTGTTTTTCCCTTCTTGTTTGTTGGACCAAGTTAGATAACATCCATTGTATTTACAATCAAAAATTTGGAGCCTTTGCACACAATTTAGAAGGTCCATAAAATGGTATGGTCTGATCTCATCGCCTCCTACTCTTTCTTGGGAGTTCAGAATTGAATTGAAGTCTCCATATGATAGCCCATGGATACCTGTAGGGGCTGCTGATATGTTCCATTTCCTACCATAGTCTCTTTCTCTCAATGTAGTTGCTTTTACCATAAATGAAGCTCAGTAAGCAGGTGTACCCATTCGGCCAGATAGTTTCAGCTGTTATAGCTTGCTCAGTTCTAGCTATTATATTTACATTCACATCATTTGGATCCCATGCCAACCAAATTCTACCTCCATGAACCAGATCATTATTATCCACCACTGTCCACTCTTTAAAAAGAGCTCTCTGGATTTGAGACTTCTTCTCATTGCTAACTTTTGTCTCCA
Source organism: Berberis thunbergii (assembly GCA_003290165.1). Classification (NCBI taxonomy): domain Eukaryota; kingdom Viridiplantae; phylum Streptophyta; class Magnoliopsida; order Ranunculales; family Berberidaceae; genus Berberis; species Berberis thunbergii. Next base: position 15,470 of record QNQO01004373.1, on the reverse strand, counting down.
CTAATCCTATCATACCGACTTTCTGTTTTTTTATCAGCTTTGCAACTTCCCGTTGTTTTAAAGGGTCGTTTGAACCCCGAATATTCCAGCAAGCGATTTTAATCATGGAGCAAGTGCAGAGTTGGTTCCATCACCCTGGTTAGGGCTATTGTTCCCTCCTTTCTTACTTTCTTGAGTAGTAATTGTAAGTTTTCCTTGTTTGATCCTCTGTGATGTTCTATTTGTAATAGGAGCAGCTCTAACATGAGGTTTGGGCTTAATGCGAATGCTTTTAGTGCTGGCTGGAACAGACTCTGCATGTATAGGTTCCTTCATTATCTGTCCTACCTTCATACCAGATCCCAAAGAGAGCTGGGTTGCATTTGCACTCTGTGCATTGTCGTGTTCCTTGTGTTGATCATCAAGTTTAGTGCCACTCCATGCCCTGCGTTGCTTGTCTTGGGAGCTTTGTATGTCACAGTGAGGTCTTTCCTCATTTGCTCTACTTTGTTCCTGGTCCTCTAGACTGAATTGACCTGCTGCCTTGCTGAATGTTATTGTTGTCCTACTATGTTCCTGGTCCATAATACTGAGTATCCTAGCCTCATTGTCCACATTGTCCACCTCATTGTCCCCCTCCTTTGTAGGTGTTTGTGCTTGAGTTGTCTTGGTTGGTTTAAACGAGTGTTTCCCTCTTGCCATCAGCCATCCTGCCTCAGCTGCATTGTCCTCATTGGCATTGCACTCAAGTGCATTGTTCTCAGCAGCATTGTCATCAAAAGCATTGTCCTTCGCAGCATTTTCGTCAATTGCATTGTCCTCAATTTCATTGTTCTCAAGAGCACTATCCTCATTAGCAGTGTCCGCAGTATCAATTTCCTCAGTTTCATTTTCTGCTGTCCGAATGTCCTTAATTGTTTTTTCCATGCAATGTGGTCCTCAGGATCTCTATTTCCTATTTTGGTTGCACGCCAGTATTTGGTGGCCTGATTTTGTGATTTCTTTTGTTTTGGACAGCTCATGGAGGAATGTCCAAAACCTGCGCAATGGGTACACCTAGCTGGTTTCCATGAATATTCCACACTGACACTTATCGACCTACCATCATCAATCGTTATAGGAATGCAATCTGGGAATGGGCTGTTTGCGTCCATCTCTATGCAGATTCTAGCATAAGATAACCTGGTTCTTTTCTCTGTTGCTTTATCAAACATAATCGGATTCCCAATTGCACTTGCAACTGTTTGTAGTCCCTCTGGACTCCACAAGAACAGGGGGACTCCTCTCAGATTAACCCAGATGGGAACCGAATTAATGGCTTCAACATCATCCTCCAGATATGGTTCCCATGGTCTGATAATGAAGATACGACTTGCCATGTATACAGGTCCTACTTCCATTACTTTCAGTTTATCATCTTCATTGTTAAACTTAAAAGCAAAAGCTCTGTCCCCATAGATTGACATTTCAAAATCACTTCTCAAAGCCCATATTTTTTTCAATTTCTCTTTGACAAACCCATATGCTAGTCTTTTCCCCACAAAATTACCAATCAGATAGGTTTCACATTCCCTAAGTCTTGCTACATGATCTGATCTGTTAATGTGGACGATTTTCTTACCTTCTATCAGAGGAGGTGGAACATATTTCAGCTTGGTGATTTCTCCTGTAGTCTGATTTGTAAACAGGGACACCCAACTCAGACGTTTGTTGCCCTGTCCTGAACGGACTGCTGCTTGTTTAGGTACTCGATGATCATCCATGGCATCCAAGCTTGCTTCCTTTTAATTCTGTCCATTTTTGATGTTCCTTACAATGTCACGTTGCTGTGGGAGAAGTTCCTGTGTGTATGGGTCTGTTCCTCTAACTGCAGATCCCTCTCCCCCCGAGGAGATAGGGGCAGTTGGGTGAATCAGTGGGGACTGAATCATCAATTCATACTGTCATTAATGCCTACAACGTACAAACGAGTTTTCCTTCTTCGTTAAGCACAATCGAACTTGTTTGTTTTGTCAAAAATGTTCCATTTGTCATTATTATGGTGCCACATGATGTTAGGATTCAAACGAAGGTCATTTGGTCACTCAAATCCTTGTATTCTCGGATTGCACCCAAATTGGCCTCCAATTGAGCCTGCAACGTACAAACGAGTATTCCTTCTATGTTAAGTACAACCAAACTTGTTTGTTGAGTCAAACATGTTTCGTTTTTTGGTATAATGGTGTCACGCGAGGTCAGAATCCAAAAAGAGGTCATTTGGTCACTCAAATCCTTGTATTCTTGGATTGCACCCAAATTGGCCTACAATAGAGCCTAAAACGTACAAACGAGTTTTCCTTCTTCGTTAAGCACAACCGAACTTGTTTGTAAAGTCAAACATGTTCCATTTGTCATTATTATGGTGCCACGAAAGGTTTGAAGTAAAACGAAGGTCATTTGGTCAATCAAATCCATGTATTCTCAGATTGCACCAAAATTGGCCTCTAATTAAGCCTAAAACGTACAAACTAGTTTTCCTTCTTCGTTAAGCACAAACGAACTTGTTTGTTGAGTCAAACATGTTGCATTTGTAGTTATTAAGGTGCCACATGATTTTAGGATTCGAACGGAGGTCATTTGGTCACTCAAATCCTTGTATTCTCGAATTAAACCCAAATTGGCCTCCAATTGAGCCTAAAACGTACAAACGAGTTTTCCTTCATCGTTAAGCACAACCGAACTTGTTTGTTGAGTCAAACATGTTGCATTTGTAGTTATTATGGTGCCACGTCAGGTTAGGATTCTAACGGAGGTCATTTGGTCACTCAAATCCATGTATTCTCAAATTTCACCCAAATCGGCCTCCAAATGAACCTACAACGTACAAATGAGTTTTCCTATTTCGTTAAGGACAACCGAACTTGTTTGTTGAGTCAAACATGTTCCATTTTTCATTATTATGGTGCCACATGAGGTTAGGATTCAAGCGGATGTCATTTGGTCACTCAAATCCTTGTATTATCAGATTGCACCTAAATTGGCCTCCAATTGAGCCTACAACGTACAAACAAGTTTTCCTACTTTGTTAAGCACAACCAAACTTGTTTGTTGAGTCAAAAATGTTCCATTTGTCTTAGTTATGGTGCCACGTGAGGTTATGATTCAAACGGAGGTCATTTGGTCACTCAAATGCTTATATTCTCGGATTGCACCCAAATTGGCCTTCAATTGAACCAACAACGTACAAACGAGTTTTCCTTTTTCCTTAAGGACAAACGAACTTGTTTGTTGAGTCAAACATGTTCCATTTGTCATTATTATGGTGCCACGTGAGGTTAGAATTCAAACGGAGGTAATTTGGTCACTCAAATCCTTGTATTATCAGATTGCACCCAGATTGGCCTCCAATTGAGCCTACAACGTACAAACGAGTTTTCCTTCTTCGTTAAGCACAACCGAAGTTGTTTGTTATGTCAAACATGTTTCATTTTATGTTATTATGGTGCCACATAAGGTTAGGATTCCAACAGAGGTCATTTTGTCACTCAAATCATTGTATTCTCGGATTGCACCCAAATTGGCCTCCAATAGAGCAAAAAACAAACAAACAAGTTTTAACTTCTTCGTTAAGCACAACAGAATTTGGTTGTTGAGTCAAACATGTTCCATTTTTCATTATTATGGTGCGACACAAGGTTAGGATTAAAATAGAAGTCATTTGGTCACTCAAATCCTTGTATTCTTGGATTGCACCCAAATTCTCGTACAACTAAGCCTACAACGTACAAACTAGTTTTCCTTCTTTGTTAAGCATAAATGAACTTGTTTTTTGAGTCAAACATAATTCATTTGTCGTTATTATGGTGCCACATGAGGTTAGGATTCAAACGGAGGTCATTTGGTCTCTCAAATCCTTGTATTCTCGGATTGAACCCAGATTGGCCTCCAATTGATCCAACAACGTACAAACGAGTTTTCCTTTTTCGTTAGAACAACCGAACTTGTTTGTTGAGTCAAACATGTTCCGTTTGTTGGTATGATGGTGTCATGCGAGGTTATGATCCAAAAGGAGGTCATTTGGTCACTCAAATCCTTGTATTCTTGGATTGCACCCATATTGGCCTCCAATTGAGCCTAAAACGTACAAACGAGTTTTCCTTCATCGTTAACCACAACCGAACTTGTTTGTTGAGTCAAACATGTTGCATTTGTCGTTATTATGGTGCCACGTCAGGTTAGGATTATAACGGAGGTCATTTGGTCACTCAAATCCTTGTATTCTCAAATTTCACCCAAATTGGCCTCCAAATGAACCTACAACGTACAAATGAGTTTTACTTTTTCGTTAAGGACAGCCGAACTTGTTTGTTGAGTCAAACATGTTCCATTTGCCATTATTATGGTGCCACATGAGGTTAGGATTCAAGCGGATGTCATTTGGTCACTCAAATCCTTGTATTATCAGATTGCACCCAAATTGGCCTCTAATTGAGCCTACAACGTACAAACGAGTTTTCCTACTTCGTTAAGCACAACCAAACTTGTTTGTTGAGTCAAAAATGTTCCATTTGTCTTAATTATGGTGCCACGTGAGGTTATGATTCAAACGGAGGTCATTTGGTCACTCAAATGCTTATATTCTCGGATTGTACCCAAATTGGCCTTCAATTGAACCTACAACGTACAAACGAGTTTTCCTTTTTCCTTAAGGACAAATGAACTTATTTGTTGAGTCAAACATGTTCCATTTGTCATTATTATGGTGCCACGTGAGGTTAGAATTCAAAAGGAGGTAATCTGGTCACTCAAATCCTTGTATTATCAGATTGCACCCAAATTGGACTCCAATTGAGCTTACAACGTACAAACGAGTTTTCCTTCTTCATTAAGCACAACCGAAGTTGTTTGTTATCTCAAACATGTTTCATTTTATGTTATTATGGTGCCACATGCGGTTAGGATTCAAACGGAGGTCATTTGGTCACTCAAATCCTTGTATTCTCGGATTGCACCCAAATTGGTCTCCAATTGAGCAGAAAACAAACAAACAAGTTTTCCTTCTTCGTTTAGCACAACCGAACTTGGTTGTTGAGTGAAACATGTTCCATTTTTCGTTATTATGGTGCAATGCAATTTTAGGATTCAAATGGATGTCATTTGGTCGCTCAAATCCTTTTATTCTTGGATTGCACCCAAATTCTCCTTCAATTAAGCCTACAACGTACAAACTAGTTTTCCTTCTTCGTTAAGCATAAATGAACATGTTTTTTTAGTCAAACATAATCCATTTGTCGTTATTATGGTGCCACGTGAGGTTAGGATTCAAACGGAGGTCATTTGCTCTCTCAAATCCTTGTATTCTCGGATTGAACCCAAATTGGCCTCCAATTGATCCTACAACGTACAAACGAGTTTTCCTTTTTCGTTAAGCACAACCGAACTTGTTTGTTGATTCAAACATTTTCCATTTGTCGTTATTATGGCTCCATGTGAGGTTAGGATTCGAACGGAGGTCATTTGGTCACGTAAATCCTTGTATTCTCGAATTGCACCCAAATTGGCCTCCAATTGAGCCTACAACGTACAAACGAGTTTTCCTTCTACATTAAGTACAACCGAACTTGTTTGTTGAGTTAAACATGTTCCGTTTGTTGGTATGATGGTGTCACGCGAGGTTATGATCCAAAAGGAGGTCATTTGGTCACTCAAATCCTTGTATTCCTGGATTGCACCCATATTGGCCTCCAATTGAGACTAAAACGTACAAACGAGTTTTCCTTCTTCATTGCGCACAACCGGACTTGTTTGTTGTGTTAAACATGTTCCATTTGATTTTATTATGGTTCCACACAAATTTAGGTTTCAAACGGAGGTCATTTGGTCACTCAAATCCTTGTATTCTCGGATTGCACCCAAATTGGCCTCCAATTGAGCAGAAAACAAACAAACAAGTTTTCCTTCTTCGTTAAGCACAACTGAACATGGTTGTTGAGTCAAACATGTTCCATTTTTCGTTATTATGGTGCAACGCAAGGTTAGGATTCAAATGGAAGTCATTTGGTCACTCAAATCCTTGCATTCTTGGATTGCACCCAAATTCGACTACAATTAAGCCTACAACGTACAAACTAGTTTTTCCTTCTTCGTTAAGCACAAATGAACATGTTTTTTGAGTCAAACATAATCCATTTGTCATTATTATGGTGCCACGTGAGGTTAGGATTCAAACGGAGGTCATTTGGTCACTCAAATCCTTATATTCTCGGATTGCACCCAAATTGGCCTCCAATTGAATCTACAACGTACAAACGAGTTTTACTTTTTCGTTAAGGACAACCGTACTTGTTTGTTGAGTAAAACATGTTCCATTTGTCGTTATTATGTTGCCACATGATGTTAGAATTCAAACGGAGGTCATTTGGTCACTCAAATCCTTGTATTATCAGATTGTACCCAAATTGGCCTCCAATTGAACCTACAACGTACAAATGAGTTTTCTTTCTTCGTTAAGCACAACTGAATTTGTTTGTTTTGTCAAACATGTTCCATTTTATGTTATTATGGTGCCACATAAGGTTAGGATTCCAACGGAGGTCATTTGGTCACTCAAATCATTGTATTCTCGGATTGCACCCAAATTGGCCTCCAATAGAGCAAAAAACAAACAAACAAGTTTTACTTCTTCGTTAAGCACAACAGAATTTGGTTGTTGAGTCAAACATGTTCCATTTTTCATTATTATGGTGCAACTCAAGGTTAGGATTAAAATGGAAGTCATTTGGTCACTCAAATCCTTGTATTCTTGGATTGCACCCAAATTCTCCTACAATTAAGCCTACAACGTACAAACTAGTTTTCCTTCTTCGTTAAGCACAAATGAACATGTTTTTTGAGTCAAACATAATCCATTTGTCGTTATTATGGTGCCACGTGAGGTTAGGATTCAAACGGAGGTCATTTGGTCACTCAAATCCTTATATTCTCGGATTGCACCCAAATTGGCCTCCAATTGAACCTACAACGTACAAACGAGTTTTACTTTTTGTTAAGGACAACCGTACTTGTTTGTTGAGTCAAACATGTTCCATTTGTCGTTATTATGTTGCCACATGAGGTTAGAATTCAAACGGAGGTCATTTGGTCACTCAAATCCTTGTATTATCATATTGTACCCAAATTGGCCTACAACATACAAATGAGTTTTCTTTCTTCCGTTAAGCACAACTGAATTTGTTTGTTTTGTCAAACATGTTCCATTTTATGTTATTATGGTGCCACATAAGGTTAGGATTCCAACGGAGATCATTTGGTCACTCAAATCATTGTATTCTCGGATTGCACCCAAATTGGCCTCCAATAGAGCAAAAAACAAACAAACAAGTTTTACTTCTTCGTTAAGCACAACAGAACTTGGTTGTTGAGTCAAACATGTTCCATTTTTCATTATTATGGTGCAACGCAAAGTTAGGATTAAAATGGAAGTCATTTGGTCACTCAAATCCTTGTATTCCTGGATTGCACCCAAATTCTCCTACAATTAAGCCTACAACGTACAAACTAGTTTTCCTTCTTCGTTAAGCACAAATGAAGATGTTTTTTGAGTCAAACATAATCCATTTGTTGTTATTATGTTGCCACGTGAGGTTAGGATTGAAACGGAGGTCATTTGGTCTCTCAAATCCTTGTATTCTCTGATTGAACCCAAATTGGCCTCCAATTGATCCTACAACGTACAAACGAGTTTTCCTTCTTCGTTAAGCACAACCGAAGTTGTTTGTTATGTCAAACATGTTTCATTTTATGTTATTATGGTGCCACATAAGGTTAGGATTCCAACAGAGGTCATTTTTTCACTCAAATCATTGTATTCTCGGATTGCACCCAAATTGGCCTCCAATAGAGAAAAAAACAAACAAACAAGTTTTACTTCTTCGTTAAGCACAACAGAATTTGGTTGTTGAGTCAAACATGTTCCATTTTTCATTATTATGGTTCGACACAAGGTTAGGATTAAAATGGAAGTCATTTGGTCACTCAAATCCTTGTATTCTTGGATTGCACCCAAATTCTCGTACAATTAAGCCTACAACGTACAAACTAGTTTTCCTTCTTTGTTAAGCATAAATGAACATGTTTTTTGAGTCAAACATAATTCATTTGTCGTTATTATGGTGCCACGTGAGGTTAGGATTCAAACGGAGGTCATTTGGTCTCTCAAATCCTTGTATTCTCGGATTGAACCCAGATTGGCCTCCAATTGATCCTACAACGTACAAACGAGTTTTCCTTTTTCGTTAGAACAACCGAACTTGTTTGTTGAGTCAAACATGTTCCGTTTGTTGGTATGATGGTGTCATGCGAGGTTATGATCCAAAAGGAGGTCATTTGGTTACTCAAATCCTTGTATTCTTGGATTGCACCCATATTGGCCTCCAATTGAGCCTAAAACGTACAAACGAGTTTTCCTTCATCGTTAAGCACAACCGAACTTGTTTGTTGAGTCCAACATGTTGCATTTGTCGTTATTATGGTGCCACGTCAGGTTAGGATTATAACGGAGGTCATTTGGTCACTCAAATCCTTGTATTCTCAAATTTCACCCAAATTGGCCTCCAAATGAACCTACAACGTACAAATGAGTTTTACTTTTTCGTTAAGGACAGCCGAACTTGTTTGTTGAGTCAAACATGTTCCATTTGCCATTATTATGGTGCCACATGAGGTTAGGATTCAAGCGGATGTCATTTGGTCACTCAAATCCTTGTATTATCAGATTGCACCCAAATTGGCCTCTAATTGAGCCTACAACGTACAAACGAGTTTTCCTACTTCGTTAAGCACAACCAAACTTGTTTGTTGAGTCAAAAATGTTCCATTTGTCTTAATAATGGTGCCACGTGAGGTTATGATTCAAACGGAGGTCATTTGGTCACTCAAATGCTTATATTCTCGGATTGTACCCAAATTGGCCTTCAATTGAACCTACAACGTACAAACGAGTTTTCCTTTTTCCTTAAGGACAAATGAACTTGTTTGTTGAGTCAAACATGTTCCATTTGTCATTATTATGGTGCCACGTGAGGTTAGAATTCAAAAGGAGGTAATCTGGTCACTCAAATCCTTGTATTATCAGATTGCACCCAAATTGGACTCCAATTGAGCTTACAACGTACAAACGAGTTTTCCTTCTTCATTAAGCACAACCGAAGTTGTTTGTTATCTCAAACATGTTTCATTTTATGTTATTATGGTGCCACATGCGGTTAGGATTCAAATGGAGGTCATTTGGTCACTCAAATCCTTGTATTCTCGGATTGCACCCAAATTGGTCTCCAATTGAGCAGAAAACAAACAAACAAGTTTTCCTTCTTCGTTAAGCACAACCGAACTTGGTTGTTGAGTGAAACATGTTCCATTTTTCGTTATTATGGTGCAATGCAATTTTAGGATTCAAATGGATGTCATTTGGTCACTCAAATCCTTTTATTCTTGGATTGCACCCAAATTCTCCTTCAATTAAGCCTACAACGTACAAACTAGTTTTCCTTTTCGTTAAGCATAAATGAACATGTTTTTTTAGTCAAACAGAATCCATTTGTCGTTATTATGGTGCCACGTGAGGTTAGGATTCAAACGGAGGTCATTTGCTCTCTCAAATCCTTGTATTCTCGGATTGAACCCAAATTGGCCTCCAATTGATCCTACAACGTACAAACGAGTTTTCCTTTTTCGTTAAGCACAACCGAACTTGTTTGTTGATTCAAACATTTTCCATTTGTCGTTATTATGGCTCCATGTGAGGTTAGGATTCGAACGGAGGTCATTTGGTCACGTAAATCCTTGTATTCTCGAATTGCACCCAAATTGGCCTCCAATTGAGCCTACAACGTACAAACGAGTTTTCCTTCTACGTTAAGTACAACCGAACTTGTTTGTTGATAAACATGTTCCTTTGTTTATGATGGTGTCACGAGTTATGATCCAAAAGGAGGTCATTTGGTTACTCAAATCCTTGTATTCCTGGATTGCACCCATATTGGCCTCCAATTGAGACTAAAACGTACAAACGAGTTTTCCTTCTTCATTGCGCACAACCGGACTTGTTTGTTGTGTTAAACATGTTCCATTTGATTTTATTATGGTTCCACACAAATTTAGGTTTCAAACGGAGGTCATTTGGTCACTCAAATCCTTGTATTCTCGGATTGCACCCAAATTGGCCTCCAATTGAGCAGAAAACAAACAAACAAGTTTTCCTTCTTCGTTAAGCACAACTGAACATGGTTGTTGAGTCAAACATGTTCCATTTTTCGTTATTATGGTGCAACGCAAGGTTAGGATTCAAATGGAAGTCATTTGGTCACTCAAATCCTTGCATTCTTGGATTGCACCCAAATTCGACTACAATTAAGCCTACAACGTACAAACTAGTTTTCCTTCTTCGTTAAGCACAAATGAAAATGTTTTTTGAGTCAAACATAATCCATTTGTCGTTATTATGGTGCCACGTGAGGTTAGGATTCAAACGGAGGTCATTTGGTCACTCAAATCCTTATATTCTCGGATTGCACCCAAATTGGCCTCCAATTGAACCTACAACGTACAAACGAGTTTTACTTTTTCGTTAAGGACAACCGTACTTGTTTGTTGAGTAAAACATGTTCCATTTGTCGTTATTATGTTGCCACATGAGGTTAGAATTCAAACGGAGGTCATTTGGTCACTCAAATCCTTGTATTATCATATTGTACCCAAATTGGCCTCCAATTGAGCCTACAACGTACAAATGAGTTTTCTTTCTTCGTTAAGCACAACTGAATTTGTTTGTTTTGTCAAACATGTTCCATTTTATGTTATTATGGTGCCACATAAGGTTAGGATTCCAACGGAGGTCATTTGGTCACTCAAATCATTGTATTCTCGGATTGCACCCAAATTGGCCTCCAATAGAGCAAAAAACAAACAAACAAGTTTTACTTCTTCGTTAAGCACAACAGAATTTGGTTGTTGAGTCAAACATGTTCCATTTTTCATTATTATGGTGCAACGCAAGGTTAGGATTAAAATGGAAGTCATTTGGTCACTCAAATCCTTGTATTCTTGGATTGCACCCAAATTCTCCTACAATTAAGCCTACAACGTACAAACTAGTTTTCCTTCTTCGTTAAGCACAAATGAAAATGTTTTTTGAGTCAAACATAATCCATTTGTCGTTATTATGGTGCCACGTGAGGTTAGGATTCAAACGGAGGTCATTTGGTCACTCAAATCCTTATATTCTCGGATTGCACCCAAATTGGCCTCCAATTGAACCTACAACGTACAAACGAGTTTTACTTTTTCGTTAAGGACAACCGTACTTGTTTGTTGAGTAAAACATGTTCCATTTGTCGTTATTATGTTGCCACATGAGGTTAGAATTCAAACGGAGGTCATTTGGTCACTCAAATCCTTGTATTATCAGATTGTACCCAAATTGGCCTCCAATTGAGCCTACAACGTACAAATGAGTTTTCTTTCTTCGTTAAGCACAACTGAATTTGTTTGTTTTGTCAAACATGTTCCATTTTATGTTATTATGGTGCCACATAAGGTTAGGTTCCAACGGAGGTCATTTGGTCACTCAAATCATTGTATTCTCGGATTGCACCCAAATTGGCCTCCAACAGAGCAAAAAACAAACAAACAAGTTTTACTTCTTCGTTAAGCACAACAGAATTTGGTTGTTGAGTCAAACATGTTCCATTTTTCATTATTATGGTGCAACTCAAGGTTAGGATTAAATGGAAGTCATTTGGTCACTCAAATCCTTGTATTCTTGGATTGCACCCAAATTCTCCTACAATTAAGCCTACAACGTACAAACTAGTTTTCCTTCTTCGTTAAGCACAAATGAACATGTTTTTTGAGTCAAACATAATCCATTGTCGTTATTATGGTGCCACGTGTGGTTAGGATTCAAACGGAGGTCATTTGGTCACTCAAATCCTTATATTCTCGGATTGCACCCAAATTGGCCTCCAATTGAACCTACAACGTACAAACGAGTTTTACTTTTTTGTTAAGGACAACCGTACTTGTTTGTTGAGTCAAACATGTTCCATTTGTCGTTATTATGTTTCCACATGAGGTTAGAATTCAAACGGAGGTCATTTGGTCACTCAAATCCTTGTATTATCATATTGTACCCAAATTGGCCTACAACATACAAATGAGTTTTCTTTCTTCGTTAAGCACAACTGAATTTGTTTGTTTTGTCAAACATGTTCCATTTTATGTTATTATGGTGCCACATAAGGTTAGGATTCCAACGGAGATCATTTGGTCACTCAAATCATTGTAGTCTCGGATTGCACCCAAATTGGCCTCCAATAGAGCAAAAAACAAACAAACAAGTTTTACTTCTTCGTTAAGCACAACAGAACTTGGTTGTTGAGTCAAACATGTTCCTTTTTTCATTATTATGGTGCAACGCAAAGTTAGGATTAAAATGGAAGTCATTTGGTCACTCAAATCCTTGTATTCCTGGATTGCACCCAAATTCTCCTACAATTAAGCCTACAACGTACAAACTAGTTTTCCTTTTTCGTTAAGCACAAATGAACATGTTTTTTGAGTCAAACATAATCCATTTGTTGTTATTATGTTGCCACGTGAGGTTAGGATTCAAACGGAGGACATTTGGTCTCTCAAATCCTTGTATTCTCTGATTGAACCCAAATTGGCCTCCAATTGATCCTACAACGTACAAACGAGTTTTCCTTTTTCGTTAAGCTCAACCGAACTTGTTTGTTGATTCAAACATTTTCCATTTGTCGTTATTATGGCTCCATGTGAGGTTAGGATTCGAACGGAGGTCATTTTGTCACGTAAATCCTTGTATTCTCGGATTGCACTCAAATTGGCCTCCAATTGAGCCTACAACGTACAAACGAGTTTTCCTTCTACGTTAAGTACAACCGAACTTGTTTGTTGAGTCAAACATGTTCCGTTTGTTGGTATGATGGTGTCATGCGAGGTTATGATCCAAAAGGAGGTCATTTGGTCACTCAAATCCTTGTATTCTTGGATTGCACCCATATTGGCCTCCAATTGAGCCTAAAACGTACAAACGAGTTTTCCTTCATCGTTAAGCACAACCGAACTTATTTGTTGAGTCAAACATGTTGCATTTGTCATTATTATGGTGCCACGTCAGGTTAGGATTATAACGGAGGTCATTTGGTCACTCAAATCCTTGTATTCTCAAATTTCACCCAGATTGGCTTCCAAATGAACCTACAACGTACAAATGAGTTTTACTTTTTCGTTAAGGACAACCGAACTTGTTTGTTGAGTCAAACATGTTCCATTTGTCATTATTATGGTGCCACATGAGGTTAGGATTCAAGCGGACGTCATTTGGTCACTCAAATCCTTGTATTATCAGATTGCACCCAAATTGGCCTCCAATTGAGCCTACAACGTACAAACGAGTTTTCCTACTTCGTTAAACACAACAAACTTGTTTGTTGAGTAAAAAATGTTCCATTTGTCTTAATTATGGTGCCACGTGAGGTTATGATTCAAATGGAGGTCATTTGGTCACTCAAATGCTTATATTCTAGGATTGCACCCAAATTGGCCTTCAATTGAACCTTTTTTTTTTTTTTTTTTTTTTTTTTTTGAAAGGCAAGCGTGGGGTATAAATGGGCTCCCCAGACCACTAAAAGAAAGAAAATAACAATTACATTCGCATATACTTTCTACCACTTGCATCCTCAATATGATTTTTTTTAGGTCCTCCGCAAAGGAGCTAGGAGTTACCTCTATAAACTCAGCATTTGGCATTAAACTAGCGAGTTTGTCAGCTGCCTTATTTGTTTCTCGCATGACATGGATTACCTTACAGTCCTCGAACTCTTGCAGCAGCTTTTTGATCCATCTTGTCGAGTGCTTAGCTTCCCATGGAGGAGGCTTGGTTGTGGTGATGTATTGAACCGCATTTGCTGAATCTATGCAGACGATCAGCTTGTGGTAATTGCCCTGCTTTGCCATTTTTAGTCCCATTTCCACTCCTTGAAGCTCATGAAGAATCACAGACTGTCCTCCGTTGGGAGCCCGAAGCTGCTGCCAGAACAGTCCCCGAATGGTCTCTAATTAGAGCTCCATACCCACCTTTTGTTCCCACCAATGATCCATCCGAGTGAACTGTTACCCATCCTGTTTCGGGCCTGTGCCAGGTGTGCCACGTGCTGGATGGTAGCTTGAAATTGATCTGTATACTCCATTTATCAAAGAAGCTCCTTGCTTGTATAGTATCCTCCACCGTTGGCTCCAATACAATAACTCGTAATCGAACATCTGCAATTATCTTTGCTGTGATGTCTGTCTGGGACAGCAGCTTGTGCTCAAATATTCTCCTGTTTCGCTCCAACCAGATGTGGTATAGAGTGGCATTAAGAACAAGTTTGTTAACCATAGAGCTGGAATTGGTCCCTGCGAACCTCTGACTACACCATTGTAGCTCCTCCACCCAGCCTAGAGGCCGGTGGTTGTACCCATGAGCTGCAACATAGAGGACCATATCGGTCTAGCATAACTGCACCTGAAGAAGAGGTGTTCTTCATTTTCAGGTTCCTTGTGGCATAGACAGCAAATGGAGTTTTGCAGTTGCTTCCATTTCTGAAGCTTGTCTTGTGTTTTTAAACTGTTGTTCATAGCCAACCATCCAATAAAACTATGTCTAGGTATTCTCCCTTTGAACCAAGCAAGCTTTGTCCAAGGAAGAATAGGGTTCTTGTTCCTGACAGCATTATACGCACTCTTACTGGAGTATTCCCCATCAGTGCCTCCCTTCCAAACCACCTCATCCTCATAATTGCAATCTATTTCAACTTCCTGGAGGTCCTCAATGATTCCTGTAACTGTAGGCTGATCTGTATCTCGAATAGACCACGTCCCTTGTCTGATAAGGGCACTAACCTTGGCATTTTTATTGAAGAGAGAGTGATATGTGAGATGTTGGGGGAAGTGCTCCATGAGAATCCCCTTAGGATGCCAGGGGTCCTTCCATAAGGACGTGTTCCTGCCATTACCAATGGCATAAGTGATCAACTTACTTGCCTGCTGCCTACATTTGAGGATACTTCTCCAACACCATGATGCGTCTTGAGGTATGCCCATTATCCAAAAGTCCTACCTCTGAGAAGATGCTTCTTATCCACTGTACCCATAGAGTATCCTTGTTCGCAGCAATACTCCATATGTGCCTGATTCATGGCTGCCACATTATGAGTTTCAATGCAGCGTACGCCCAAGCCTCCTTCCTTATAGGGTTGACACACTTTTGTTCCAACTGACAAGGGGGACTTTGAGGTAGCTATCTGACGCAGACCATAGGAAATCCGGAGAATAGAGTTTATTTCATTAATAGCTTCCTTTGGGAGAACGTAACAGGAGCTCCAATAAACTTGCATGTTATTCAAGACTGCTTTGAGAAGAGTGAGCCTACCCGCATACGATAACGTCCT
>QNQO01004372.1:0-28197 GCA_003290165.1 Berberis thunbergii | reverse complement strand
GTTTGCCCTAAGCAGGAAGATGACCTCCGTCTAGTAGACCTACCCTGCATAAATCCAAATTGATTCTCCGAAATCGTTGGTGAAACTCCTAAGTCTTTGTTCAATTTAACTCAACATCCATGACTTTCCCAAAGTTTCATCGTTATGACTCATAAGCTTTATCCCTCATAGTTCGAGCAATTCTGGATATCCCCTTTGTTCTTATAAATTGTACCACAATGCTATGCCTCCATGAATCCGGCATTTTTCTAGTTTTCCAAAATCCTATTTAAAGAGCTTAGTTAGCCATGAATCCCAATTCTTCCCAGACATTTCCATGCTTCAATTGGTATATCATTCCGGCCAACGGCCTTCCCTTTTCATGGATATTGTTTCAAATTTTAAAAATATACATTTAAAAAAATGTCTAATGCATTTTACACTGTTAGTGTTTTCAATTTTTTTTTCTAGAGGAACGAAAAGGGTTTATCAAGGCATATTCAAAAAAATAACTTGAATTCTAACTAGGGTGGGCACGGGACGGGATAGACCTCATCTGTATCTCATCACGTTTGGATCGGGACGGGATAGACCTTATCTCAACCTCGTCCCATCCCAAACGGATTCGAGACGGGACGGGATCAACAGGTAATAAAAAATTTGCTGAAAATGTGCCAAGCATGTGTTCATTTGTACAAGTTGTTTTAGACCAGTTTACTAAAAAATTTAGACCTAAAGTATACAAAATTTATTGAAAATTTTGTATACTTAACTTGCAGATACCAATGGAAATAAGAGCCAAGCATTGGCACATTACAGTTGTAGACGTATCATGCTCTCCGTCTCTCTGAGAATAAAATTCTCCAGAAGAACTGGACTTCTAGTATGGCAACCCCCTGTCGACATGTTTTTGTGACTATCTCTCCCATAAACTGAGAGTTCCTCAAGAACCCACAAACCTACAACAACCACAACTTTTTTTTGTCTTGTTCAATCATTTTCAAAGCTACCAAACTTACTTAGCCAGTTTCTCTTTCTAAATATGAGAAATACCATACCAAATTAAATGCTAATGAGACATTTAGCATTGGACATTACAGGAACACTAGAATCAAATTCATGTGTTATTATTTTCATGAATAATATTAAGAATATTGATAATAAATATTTAAAAAATTAGTTCGGGACGGGACAGGATGGTCGGAATTGAAAATCTCCATCCTGATCCCATCCCACTCTAGATTGGGACGGGATTGATCAATCCCAATAAAACAAAAAAATTGGGACAGGATGAGATGAGATCAGGATTGCGGATGGGATGCCCACCCCTAATTCTAACAAAACCAATAATCAATATAAGCACTAAAATATTAAAAATACATATTTATTATTAAAAAAACTTCTAATGCATTGCCTCATTAGCTTTTTCAATATCAATATCCTACCAAAAAAAATTGAGACGGACGTCTTAATGCACATTTAAATAAAACCCCTAAAACTTCATGATTTGGCGAATTCAAAAATTTGGGGAAAACTCACTCTCGATATTGAATGTTTTTGCTCAACTGATTCAAAATTTTAGTGAGTCTAACCATAAAGTGTCTAGTATATATTTTTACCTTAGAATAGGCTTGTATCTCAAAACTGATTGAGAGCAAAAGTGGAGATGGTGGCGGGAGTGCCAACGGCACTGGTATTATACTAGTTCATATACAGTTTAAGTGCCTTTAGAATAGACATAAGCTGAAATCACAGATTTGTTTCACTTGCCTCACACCAAATCCAAAGTTAACCATTGGCTTGAAGAACAAGTGAACTTTGAAATTAACAATTTTCACAACCACAAGAAAACAAAAAAAAAAAAAAAACTAATTTATATTTCAAAATTATCGTTTCCTTCAAATGTTGATTTATCTTGTTCAAGCCATGACAATGATCGAAGGTAATTTTCACCAAATTATGATGAACATTTGAATGAGGATTGTATTATTTGATTTTGATTCCTCCTAATTATGGTGACTATCTTGGAGGATGAATTAAATTTCTACTATTATTTAGTGAAATTGTGGAGGAGGCTAGTTGTTCAATTGGTCCATTTCATATTCTTTGGGAATTGAATGTCGAAAAAATTGACTATAATTTCAAGGATTACAAAAAATTAGTAGCCGTTGGCTTTGAATCACCGCCAACTTTTGATGAGTACCAAGTGAACATTTTCAGTCATGGGTGTGAAGATCCCTTTTGGCAAATTTTGAGAAACGCTACAAGCAGATTAGCATATTGCAGAATTCAACTTTAAGTTTGGCATGCTTGGATGTTTAATTTTGAGCCGCAATAAAAAATAGGAGAAGAAACTAATTAATTTAACTTTATCCTCCAAATATTCATCATAAAGGGGAGACAAATAAAAAACCAGCCAGCTCATTTTCTTAAACCAAACAAAAAAATTGATGGATATGTAGCATCAATCAATGCAACCGTAAACATGTAAACTCCAATTTGTTGCGGTAAGAAAAATTTAGAAAAAACATCTGAAATTAATATCTTCATTTGATGGGATAAAAGAAACACAAGACTAAGCCTTCACATGCTCATCAAGTCAATGATCGACGTTGACTTTGCAAGCGACCATTCGCTCATCCCGTTTAATTTGTGCATGGTCCTCGTGAATGGAATTCAATTTTTACATTATGCAATCCGATTGTGTTTTCCTTCGTGCTTTATTGATTTTGCAAAACGAAATGGATATGAACTTTTGGATTTCCAACAAACTGGAGTAGAATCTATGTTGTCATGCAAAAATCCAAGAAATCCAAATACTGCAATTTGACATAACAATGGCTCAGAAAATTCCTTAAATTTTTCTCAAGAGCAACTTCAAATTTCAAGGACTGCGAGGGCTCTATACCAAACAATGGCAATTGATCATGGAAGCAAGAATCAATTTTACATAAATGATGCACAATCTCCACACAAGATAATAACAAAGCTATTATAGCTTAATTAAGTTATATTCAATATTCAAAACTAATTTCGGTATCACAAAATGAGCCTATATGGCCTATACGGCTATACCTACTACTAAAAGTCACTTAAAATTTTCCTAAACACTCGATTACCTCTTAAAAAGCAAATTAAACCTAAAAAATGAAAATAAAATATAATACCTCTAAAATCTCTCAAGGAACTAATAAAATCAAAATAGAATCAGTTTTGCTTTTGTTGGGCTTGAAAAAAATCCGTCCACGAGTTTGCCACTAAGTTGTCATTGTTTCAATATCTGCATCGCCATTTCCTTGTTCTACAAATGAGTTCATTCCCGTATCTGAACGTTGTAGTTACTTTCTAGTTCGAAGAAAAAAAATTCAAACATGGCAAATTACAAGTTGAACTTAGCCCTGACCAAAACATGTGCATTTCAAAAAGGCAATTTGATTGCAACTCAAAACCTACCCAAAAAGGATCTTGATACCCATGGACTGAAATATTTACTTGAATCTGGACTTCTTCATCAATAAATCATGAGAGAGAAAATTAGCAATTTCGCCAAATAATATATCAACTATTTTTTTGGCACCACAACAAATTGATTATGTATTTATGTCGAGAGCAAATGAGATGCAAGTAGACAAAAAATATATACTCAATTTTAGTATGATGTCAACAATGGAAACAAACGTGATTTGAAATGATTGTGATTTTGTTTCCAGTTATGTTAGAAATCATTTAGAATAGATTTACATTATGTTAGAAATTATTTTAGTAATTTTACATTTTAGCTATAGTTGTAACTTTTGGGTTTCTCAAAGTCGTCTTTTCAGTATTTTAAGCTAGTTTTAAGTTTTGTTAGGTTGAAGTATGACTTTTTTAGAAATATTTGATATTAGTGTTTGGAGTCTATTAAATATGCCTATTGTAAAATGAATTTAGAGTTGAAGTTTGAATAAAATTGTTTGAAGAAGGTGTTTATTTTTAATTCCTAGTATTTGAGAGTACTTGTGTATATTCAAAGATTTGGATGCCTTTTAAAGTCTTCTAATTTTAGACGGTTCTTCTAGTTGAAAATACTTTTGTTGAAGATATTGTGTAACGTCTTTGGCATGTATGGGAGCAAACAAAAAGTTGCTAAGTTTATGTACTTTTCAAGAAGTGAATTTTCTTTTCTTGGATGTAGGCAATCTTGCTGAGTTACGTTATATTGGTACGTGTTCATTGTTTGTTCATTCTTTATTTTGCATTACTTTGTTTGAATTGTGGAAATTGTTAACTTTGACACCAATTATTAGTTGTTTCTCACTTTTGCGAGGTGCAACACACAGGACAAAAGATTGTCATGTACTTCTTATATGCCTATGGTTTTCAGAGTTTCTTTTATTTATTTTTTGAAACCCTATGCATATTAGAAAGTACATGACGATCTTGTTTGCTACATGTTGCGCTTCACAAAAGTGGAACACAACTAATAGTTTGATGTAACATGGGTATTTTTATTTATTGTATTATTTAATAATTGGGTCTATCCATGTTAAGGCTCAACTAGGCGTACGAGTCCAATTAGAATTAGGAATTCAATTCAAGTAGGTGTTAGGGTTTTTATTTTGTTTAGGAAACTAGTTGCTTGCTTATCAACCTTACGTCAAATATAAATTAAAGTTTTTTGGACTTTAGAGAATTATTATAAGAGGGAAGAAACTTTGTTTATTCAAGTTTCTGGTGAATTGTTTGTTGCTTCTGCACTTAAATCTATCAATTGATATCAAAGCGGTAAAATCTCTGGACAAAGATGCCATCTAAGGGTACTAGTGTCACCAATGCAAGGAGAAAGCCCTTGCAAACATCTCAGAGCAGCTGACTGCTGTCTTGGCTCGTCAAGAACCCGAAACTATTTGCGAAAAGTAGCATTCTGAGGCTGGACAACGAGACAAGTTCTTTTCAGATTCGTCTCAAACAAAGAAGGTGAACCATACTACAATTAGTTGGGAAAAAACACCCGTGTTTGATGCGTACGAAGCGCGTTGTGAGGTCGAAACACTTCATGATTTTTTTTTACAAGTTTTCATGTGAGAAAATCTGAAGATCGAAGTTCAAATGAACGGGGTGGTTGTCACAAACAAGAATGATATCCCTAATTTTCTCAAGTTTTCGAATTGCGAATTTCAATTTTCACAAGAACAAATTGTACTGTCGTGGGACAACATTTGTGATCGAGTTTTGCACAATTTCGTGGCTAATTTTGATGAACAATTTGTGCAACGTAATCAAATCATGAAATGGATATCTCACGACCCCTAATGATTCAAGTTGGACTTAATATTTGGTGGCCAAATTTTAATTTTATTGTTGTGCAAACTGTTTGTCATATCTAGCTATGAAATTGTCCCAAACTGGATCACAAATGTTGTCCTATGATAATACAATTCATTTTTGCGAAAATTGCAATTCGCAATTCGTAGACTCGGGGAAATTAGGGTTACCATCCTTGTTTGTTTGTGACAATTACCCCGATCATGCGAACTTCTTCTATTTCCAAATTTTCTTTCACGTGAAAACCTGTAAAAAATTTGTTATGTGTTTTGGCCTCTCAAAACAATTTGCGGTTGATCGTATACCTTTATACACATCAAACACATGTGCCTTTTCCCAATCAACAACAACATGGTTCACTTTCTCTGTTTGAGACAAATTTGAAAAGATCCCATCTCGACGACCAACCTCACGAGCCACGACAACAATCAATTGCTGCAAGATGTTCGCAAGGGCTTTCTCTATGCGCTCCATCCTTGCGTTGGTGACTAGTTCCCTTAGGCGACATTTTTTTTAAAGATTTTATCGCTTTGATACCAATTGATTGATTTAAGTGTGAAAGCAATAAACAATTTACCAGAAACTTGAATGATCAAAGTTTCTTCACTCTGATAATAATTTTTTAACTTCCAAAAAGCTGTCTATTACATTGGCTAATGGCCAAATTTAAAATTGACCTAAGCTTGCTAAGCAAGCAACTACTTCCCTAAAATGAACTCAATTGTTGGAAATCTCAACGTCCATATCCAGTCTTAAAAAAAATCATGCCACCAAAGAAATATTATGGATGTGGAGGAAAACACAATTGGATCTTACAACCTGACATCGGTTTTTTGTATAAGAACTTCGGCTAAAATGGCAATCATGGCTTGTAGAAGAGGAGGTCGTGGAGGTGAACTTGCAATAAATCTAGACGATGCGATTGAACGAGAAGGTGCATGACTCTGGAACGTTAGATTGAAATACTCACCACCAGATGACTATGTTGTAGTAAGAGTGTTGTCATTCTACAAATTTGCAGTAAATGGATTCCAAGGATGATTGAAGACTGGGAGGCCTTGAATCCACAAAGTAATAGGGAGAAGAGAAAATGAACATAAAAAAAGAAAAGAAAAAAGAAAAAAAGAGAAACTTAAATCCATAAGCACAAGGGAAAAGAAAAGGGGAAGTAGAAAACAAAAGAGCTTGCATGATGATGTCCTAAATCACTTTTTTCAAAACAACTCGTCTCGAGTTGCACATCAAAAAGATAATTCAATCACTTCCACGAGTCGAGCAAAACAAGACACATGATTTTCAATGTTTCTTGCAACTATTGAGGCACATTTTCCTCATGCGGCGTTTAACTTTTGGCATGAGAACTTCGTGAAACTCATCTTTCACAATCAAATAATCAAGAAAATCATGAACATTCTTGCCTTTGAAAGTTGACTTCTCACAAAGGACTACAAATTAATCTCCCTATGTATGTCGAAAAAGTTGATATTTCCCTTTTTTAAAAAGATTTTTTTGTCCATTCTTTACTAACTATACAAGTGGTAGGCATTGAACCAGTTCCCCATTTAGTTATGGTGGGAGACTTTAATTTGTGCAAGAGACAAAGTTCAGATTGCACAAATTAAAAATGTCACACCCTGGCTAGATGAGAATTTGTTCAACACCTACCAAAGGAAATTTGTACAATCAAGAGAACAAAATTATTTTTTAGAAAATGGAAATACCAATTTTTTCAACATATTAAGATCCACTTGCAATCATTTGTGGGATGTAAACTTTCGGAAGCAATAGTGTTCATGATTTTCTTGGTTATTTGATAAAAAAAAGTATGTGTTTCATGAAGTTTGCATGCCAATACTTAAACGCCACATAAAGAAAATTCGCCCCAAGAGTCACAGGAAGCGTTGGAATATTATATCGTGTTTTGTTCATTTCGTAGGAGTAATTGTATTATCTTTTTGATGTGTGATTCAAGGACGGTTGGTTTAAAAAAAGGGACTGTTATAGAACATCATTATACAAAATTTTTTGGCTCAAGGATTCAAGGGTTTTTTTTTTTCCATTCGTTTCCTTATTACCTTGTGAGTTTATACGCAAACGATTTGGAGCTAATGCTAAAACAATAAATAAAAGAAGAAAGAAAACATAATTAAAGTTCTTTTTACCTTGATCTTTCCACTATATTATTAAAACAAAGATTGCAATCTCTCAAGAACATATCTCTTGAGGCTCTAACATTTGTTATCTTAATAACTAACAAAGATTACAAGACTATCTCGAGAGACTGCTTAACAAGTTTTCTAACCTCTCAACATCAAACTCTTTCAGAATTTGTTGTAACCTCTCAAGAGATTTTGTTGTTAAGAGGTTAGATAACTTGTCAAGTAGTCTTGAAGATTTTTGTTCTCGAGATAGTAATCTTTGTTAATTATTAAAATAACAAAGGTGAGAGCCTCAAGAGATATGTTCTTGAGAGATTGCAATCCTTGTTCTAATAATATAGTGGAAGGATTGGGGAAAAAAGAACTTTGATTATATCTTCTTTCTTCTTTTATTCATTGTTTCTGCATTAGCCCAAAATCATTTGCACATCCAAGTTCAAAGTTTCCCCATTGTCAATCATTCTCTGAATCCATTTCCTGCAGATTTGGAGCATGGCGACTTTCTTGCTGCAACACAACCATCTGGTGGTCAGCGCTTAAATCTACCATTCCAGATTTATCCATCTATCTTGTTCAATCACATCGTCTAGATCTGTTTCGAGCTCACTCTATGTCCACCACGACTTCCTCGTGCACGAGCCATAATTGCAATAGGATTGTTAGTCGAAGCTTTGATACCAAAAATTGAAGTTGGGTTGTAAGATCCAATTGTACTTTCCTCCTCGCTCCACTGTACTCTTTTTGTGCCATAAATATATATTTAAGACTAGTATTGTTAACTAGAGTAGTGTAGTTAAAGCGAGAAACAAAGCGAAGCAATGACAACTCGTTTTGTTTAGGCCAAAGCGAAAATGAAATCGAAAGCATGGAAAAACGAGAAAAATCTGTTGCTTTTTGCTAAAGTGTAAAGCAGCCAAAGCAACCTCTTTATGAAAAAACGATATTTTAAGATCTGTTTTTATATTTACAAAAGAGATTTTGATAATTTGGTTTATTATTAGGATTTCACACTTTTATAATAGAGATTGGTTCCAATTTTCAAATACTCCAAACAAAGATCTTCATTCTTTTTTTTAATAGTTGTTTTCAAAGTACAAGTATACAACTATATTTGCTTAATTTGCTACCAAGTAGACTGTATAACAGAGGAAATTTTTTATTAAATTATTAATTATTTAGATATTGCATCTAATAAATTTAAAATGTTTACTTCTTATTATTTTTACTCTTTATTTAATCAGGCGATTGAATATATCAATGATTTAATATAATGCAAATTATATAGGGAAAGTTATGCCTCGTTATCATTCATTGCTACTTAAAAGCTTAAATATAAGTAAAATGCATTTGTTTGTATTTTCTAAATTTATATTCAAAATTTTTTTTGGTTATGGTAGGTTTACCGATGTGAATTGCTTGCTTTGTTTTTCGCTTAAAGCAGTAAGAGGGGTCCTTCGCATCGCTTTCGCTTCAACGCCTTTACTACCTTGGATTGGAGCTTGCACCTTTACTTGATATTGTAGAGATTTAATATTCTATTTATGATGTAATTAGGATAGTAGTACTATTAGCAAAATTAATATGTTAGGCATATAAAAATTCTAGTATTATTAGGATAATGTTTTCTATTAGATTTAGGGTTTGTTTTAGAAGTTAGGTTAGTTATAAATACAAGCATAGGTTGATCATTATAATTTGGTTTTTGATGAAATAAAAGTTATTTTGTTTATTAGTTATTTTTGTTTTTTTTAAAGGCAAGGGTACCTTTATTTTAAAGGCTGCATGATTCGACCCACACAAACCATGCAGCAGTTGAGTCGAGGGTGGCCAAAATTGAACATGCGACCTAAAGGAGCGACCCCCAAGTGCAGTTACTGAACCATCTGAGCCAACCCTGGTGGGTTTATTTTTATCGTTGTTATTTTGAATTATTCCGTTATTTCAATTCTTGTTCAGCTTATTTTGATTATCATTCTTTTAGATTCTATCAAAATTGTTGCAAAACTGATGAAACATGAAGATGAACGGTGCGAGGGATGCAACGGCTACAATGGGGAGTGAGTTTTATCGGGGACATCGGAGAAGAGGGAGGGGGCTTTGAAGGAGGACGAGGGTGTTGGGATTGTTGATCGAGTGAGTTGGTGAGATGGGAAGTGGTTGGTCAATCGATTGTGGGTGTAAGAGGGAGGAGGTGCGATCGACTTATGGCATGTCGATCAACTTACATCGTGTCAATCAACTTGAGGAGGGTTGTTGGACAGAGGGGGAGGGACGATCAATAGGGGAGGTCTGTCAATGAGGGGACGGTGTCATTGGTCGATGGAAGCAAATTGGGTAAGTGATGGAGTTGAGGATTTTGATCAATGGGGTCGGTCGGTCGAATGAAATAGGAGATGGAGATGGCAAAAACTTCAAGTGTTGATCACATTTCCAGCGTGTTGACTTCAATCAACCGTAACGTGAGTGTGGCTCCAGCGATCGATTAAAGGTGGAGAAGATTGACCGACCTGGATGGTGTATTGTGCAGTAACTGCGCTCTCGTCGATGGTGCTGGGTGTGGGCTTTTGCAGCGTTGTCAGTGATGGTGGTGCTGCCAGGGTCTGTCCCATCATCTTCGCATCTATGTTTGTTTGCTTTCGATTCTGCAAACACTGCGAGCAATCCTGCATTTAATTTTGCTTTTAATTCTGCGAACATCAGGTGCATACTTTTCACAAACTCTTTGTCTGTCATCTTCTTTCTAACTTTTCTTTTAATTGAACCAACGAGAATCGTTCGGATCTGATACCAATTAATAGAATTTAAAAGAACGGTAATGAAAAAACAGAACAATAACTAAAATAACAGAATAATTCAAAATAACGCCTTGTTCAAAACCTCTTCTACGATGGGACAGGAGACTTGTCAATCACTTGTGCCACTTCCAACATGTAATGGCACTTGAAGAAGGGTCCGATGCGTTAATATGCCGATCATTCCCTACCAGCCTAAAGAAGTCAGCACTGACTTGGTTCCACAACTCCTTCCAAAGTCCATTGATTCATTCCGGACATTGGCGACGTCGTTACTCACGCGCTTTGTGAGAAACAAACTACTCAGGAAGGGCTTGCACTATCTACTGACCCTAAAACAGAAGCAGAACGAGATGTTGAAGGAATACGTCACACGCTTCAATGATGAGTTGACTCTAATCGACGACTGTAGTGATGAAACCGATGTCACTGCCTTCACCGCGAGTCTAAGGTGAGGTATGTTCTACAACTTCCTTACTCTTGACCCCCAAATGATATGGCAGACCTGCTGAAGGATGCACAGAGATATATCACTCTAGATGAGATGTTGACCACCAACAAAGAGGCGGAATTCGAGAAAAAACCCTCTATCCCAAGGATAAGAAAAGGGGAAGGAGGACGACGACGGAAACAAGAGGAAGCGCAATGACAATAAGCTGACTACGACCGCAACAGGCAGGACAAGGCCTCCAATTATATCGGATCCAAATCTGTCACTCCTCTGAAAACCAGTCTGTTTGACATCCTCGATTCTATGAAGAATTGGGAAGAACTGAAGTGGCTCCCCAAATAGCGAGGATACTCTGTTTAACGCGACAACAAAAAAATATTGCGCCTTTCATAAAGAGGGAAGACATGATACTGTGGTTTGCAGAGAGAAGTCGAGTACCAAAAAAAGGCAAGCTCAAGGAGTTCCTGAGCTCGGACAAGAGGCATGACCGGGCAAAAGAAAGGGTGGACTCTGTCAAAGAGATCGAAAAGGAAGGTCCTAGCATCATCTATGTCCTTCATGGGGTCAATCTCGAGGGAGAACAATCTAATAGGTCTCGCAAAAGGATGGTGACTGAGATGCAGACGCACCCCAATGCGAGGATAGACTAGTGCAACATGCACGGGTTCAGAGTTCGATCCCACCATTGATGTTTACGGATAGGGTTCTCCAGGATGTACATTCTCCTCACAATGATTCCTTGGTCATCTCCGTCCTCATTGTGAAGTGGGAGGTGAAAAGGGCCTTAGTGGATATAGGAAGATCACTTAATGTCATGTTTCTCAGTGCATTCTAAAACATGCATCTCCAGGAGAAAGACATAACCCCCGCCATTCACCCCATAATCAGGTTCAGTGGAGAGAAATGCTTTCCCATCGGGGAGATCAATCTAATGGTGGTGGCGGAGAGCCACAATTGCGGAAGTACCCTTTCCAAGAATTTATAGTGGTTGACACTTCCTCTTGTTCCCGTCGTTCTCTTTCCCCTCTTTTTTGTCCTTGGAGACATAAGGTTTCTTCTCGGATTTCGCATCCTTCTTGGCGGTCAACATCTCGTCTAGAGTGATATATCTCTGGGCATCCTTCAGCATGTATGTCATATCGTTTGGGAGGTTTATAGTAAGGAAGTCGTAGACTTTCCTCGCCTTAGACCCGAGGTGAAGGCAGTGTCATCACTGCAGCCGTCAATGAGATTCAACTCATCATTGAAGCGCGTGACGTATTACCTCAACGTTTCGTTCTACTTGTATTTTAGGGTCAGTAGATAGTTTGGGCCATTCTGATTCGTTTGCTGCCCACAAAACTCGTGAGGAACGCCTTAGGAATGAATCGATGGACTTCGGAGGGAGGCTGTAGAACTAGGTCAGCGTTGACTTTTCCACTAGTAGCGAATGATCAGCACATTATCGCATCAGACCCTTCCTCGAGTGCCATTACATGCTGGAAGTAGCATAAGTGATCATACGGGTCTCTCGTTTCGTCGTAAATTTCCACCTTCGGCGGGGAGTACTTTTTGGCAGCGATTCATCCATATCACGATCCATGAATGGAGGGACAATGAGCTTGAACAATACGTTTGGATTTGTGGGCCCTTGCTGAATGGGGTTGTGCAAGACGTGTCTGTCGGCTCTGGAAATTAGATCCCTGTTGGCCGCTCCTCCGCCTTTGGTCTACTGAGAAACTGGAGGGGCAACGCGCTTTCCTGAACTTGGTCTCTGGAACCTTCTGGGGACTGGGATCTTTGCTGCTCACGGTCTCTTCTTGCGGGTGGATGATTGTGATGATTGAGTATCTTCGCTGCTCGTGCTATTTGTTATATTTGGGCTGACAGTAGGTCCACCCTTGGGTTCGCCATGGGGGTCTGAGAGGGTTTCTCCGACGGTGGTGGTGGCACTGGAACTGATGGTGCTATACTAGTTCGAGGGTTTAGCAGTGTCTCCATTGTTGCGAGACCTTGTTGTCACCATATTTTTGGCTCTATGCGAACGGTGGCACTACTGTTTCTTCTGAGGAACTCTGTTGTTCCCCATGGATGGTGTCAAACTGATGTAGTCAATTTCTGCTCTCCTTCCTCGCCTTTACCTGGACCTGCACAGGAAATGCACGTGAACCAAAGACCACCGTGTGGCGGCCGATGACACTCCGATGCTTAAGTTAGATAAAGCTTAGAAGAAGCTTAAAATTGTAAATTGGGTGTCTCTAGTGTAGCTTTGTTCATCGATCTTATCTCGCTTTTATAGTGTGAGTCCTTGTTCGACTCAACATTTGGTGGCATAGTTTAGGGAAAGAGATCTTGTTGGAGATTCTTTCCTTGTTGGGAGCTGTCCATAAAGAGAAACTTTCCTACACGACTTGTGCTCCTAGATCTGCGGGCGAGGTTTCCCTTTCTGAGTGTTGTCCATGCAAGGAAGTTTCCTTGCCTGACTTATACTCCAATATTTGTTTCCTAGTCAGAACTAAAGTATTGCTGACCTGTCTGTCTTGGGTCGATTCTCCAGATATTTGCCTTATCAGGGCTTACGCGTATTGGGCTTGACCGTGTGATGTGTGGGCTTAGTGGCACGTTGCAATTTGGTTTCGACCTTCTAGATCCTGCCAATAATGGGCTTAATGTTGTCTAGCCTTGCTGGATTGAGCTTGCAATCAGGCCTGCTACATTCTGTTTGACGAGATTATCATGACACGTGTACGGTGTTGATCAGAAGACGGTTTGATGTATCATCAACAACGATAAAATAAACAAAATAAAATTTTTCCATCAAAAACCAAATTACAATGATTAACCTACGCTCGTATTATAACTAACCGAACTTCTAAAACAAACCCTAAACCTAATAAGAAACACTGTCATAAAAATACTAGAATTCTTAATATGCCTAAAATACTATTATTGCTACTATTACTACTATCCTAATTACATCAACCTCCCCGAGTTGAAGAAGCTCGTCCTTGACCTTGAAGCCAAGGAAGTCATAGGAGCACAAGAAACAACAATGTGAAGTGTCATAGCGGAAGTCGACCTCGAACTGTACCTTTGTAATTGCTATGAGCCCAACCACGTAAAGCTAAAGGTAGCCACCAAACACAAAGCCATAGAGAAGTCACCAGCTCGAAGGAGAACCAATTCAAAATTTCAGTGTGGGGGTGTGCTAATTTCTGGAAATGAGCTACGAAATTGTCACAAATTGGATTTGAAAATGTGTTCTGTGGTGGCACATAACTCATCATGTGGTGATGAATATGGCCATGATAATTTAAAAGGCGGATCCTTGTGGTGGTACTGATGATTAGTAGGGTGTAAATCACAAGAGGGATTAAGTAACTGAAGTTAAAACGTTTGGGCTGGGACTGAAATAAAACTATTTAGCAGGGACTTGGGAAAAAATATTGCCCTTCTTCCCCAATTTGACTGATGAAACAGAAAAAATAATGGTGCGATAGATGCAACGATTGTGATGGGGAGGGAGTTTTGTCGAAGGATGTTGGGGAGGGAGGTGGCTTTGAAGGTGGATGAAGGTGTTGGAATGTCAATCGAGCGAGGTGGTGAGAAGGGAAATGGTTGGTCGATCAATTGTAGGTGCAAGGGAGGAAATGCGATTGATTTAAGAAGCATTGATCGATTGGAGGAGGGTTACTGGACAAAGGGGAGGGATGGTCGACATTGAGGGAAGATGGCTGGAGATGTCGATCGACTGGAGGAAGTCGATCGACAGAAGGGACATTGTCGTTGGTCGATAGTTGCAAACTAGGGAAGTGATGGAGTTGGGGGTTTCAATCAATGGGGGGAGGTCGATCAAAGGAAACGTGGCTGCAGGTATCGATTGACATCTCCAGTTTGTTGACTTTGACCATCTGTAATTTGAGTGCGGTTCTAGGGATTGATTGAAAATGGAACAGATCGACTGACCTGGATGGCGGACTGTGTAGTGACACCGCCGTCGTTGACAATGCTGGGTGTGGGCCCTTGCAACGTTGCAGGTGAATGTGGTGATGCTTGGGTTTGTCCCGTCCTCTTCGCATCCATGTCTACCTTCAATACTTCAAAGATTGCCCACAATCTTGCATTAAATTTTGCCGTCAGTTCTACGAACATCAGGCTTACTCTTCACAAACTTTTGTTGTCATCTTCTTTCGATTTAAAAAAAATAAATTAAACCAAACGAAAATCGTTTGTCTCTGATACCAATCGATAGAATTTAAAAGAACGACTATCAAAATAAATTGAACAAGAATTGAAATAATCGATTAGTAAGAAATAAAAATGACAAACTAAACATAAATAACTTCTATTTCCATCAAAAACCAAATTACAATGATCAATCACGCTCGTATTTATAACTCACCTAACTTCTAAAACAAACCATAAACCTAGTAGGAAACACCGTCCTAATAATACTAGAATTTTTAATATATATCAATGATGTAATTAGGATAGTAATAATATTAGCAAAATAATATTCCAGGAATAAAAGTTATTTTGTTTGTTTTAGCAATAATAGTAGTAATATTAGCAATAATAGTAATTAGAATTCTTAATGTATAATGTTGATGTAATAAGGAAAATGTTTTCTATTAGGTTTAGGGTTTGTTTTAGAAGTTAGGTTAGTTATAAATATGAGCGTAGGTTGATCATTGTAATTTTTATTTTGATGGAATAAAAGTTATTTTTATTAGTTATTTCTGTTTATGTTATCGTTGTTATTTCAAATTATTCGTTATTTCAATTATTGTTCAGTTTATTTTGATTATCGTTCTTTTAGATTCTATCAACATTTCCAACCATATTTCCTTAGCATGGAGACGTCTATCTACAAACTATTCTCGGAACAAAATTTATCTCCCGCGTATCTAGGAGCACAAAGCTAATAGGGAAACTCCTCTCCACAGCACGACTCCTAATTAGAGAAGGATCTCCACGAAAATCTTCTTCCCTAAACTACGTCATCGATAGCCTGGTCGAACCAGGACTCCCAACACTATAAATAAGACATGAGGTTGGTAAGCTAAGGTACACTACAAATTCCCTGTTTACACCAGATCCATGTATGACTTTAGCATCGGATTGCCATCGGCCATCACAACGGTGGTCCATGGCTCACGTTCGTTCCTTGTGCAGGTCAACAAGTTTGCAAGTCAAGGTCAAAACTGTGAGCGAAAAACGATTACATCAGTTTCGCATCGTCCGTGGGGACGACAAAGTTTCTAACTTTTCACTAGCATCATATCTCTTCAGAATACTAAGAGATGGTGACCAGCAAATCACACAACAATGGAGAATAAGGGGACACGTCATATGCCCCGACTAGCGCTCTACTGCTGCTTTCAGTGGTGCCGGCGACACACGGTCAACAACTCACACCCTTGCATCAGCCACAACAACGATGGACCCCAAGATAGATTTGTTGTCGTCTCAAATACAACAAATCGCTAAAGTAGTGGAGGCTCTCATACAACAGAACCCTCCACCTGCTAATGGAGATCAGGAGCAACACATGCCTCCATCTCCGGAAGACAACAAAGAGAAGCACAAGAAAGTCAAACCCTTGCTAGTTCTCATTGGATTAGAGGAGGCGACACAACTAATGCAGAACCGACTCTCAGTGCAGATAGGCTCGACCCTTAGAACCCCCTCCGCAGAGGGGCGCACGACCCGGATGTGTTGTACCGTCTCTCTGTTCCACCGTTCGTGGACTGTATCATCAATGAGGCTCTTCCAAAGAAGTTCACGCCTCCAAAGCTCGACTAATCTCGGAACGAGAATTATCTCCCAACAGATGAGGTTGTTTATCTGGGTTTCAAAGTTGATTCCTTTCCATGTTTATGGGTTTCAAAGTTGTTTATAATCTGTTTCTTCTAGGCTATTTGTGACTATGTTAGACATTGAAATCTCTTAGACTTTGTTCCTTGAAAAGTATTAGGTAGGATAATAAAACACATTGTATATGTTTTTAAATAATATGGATGGTTAATCTAACAGGGCGTGATTCTGTATATAATGCATCAATGAAAGGGATTTCAGACCTTGTTGTCTATACCCATAAAATGGGAATGTGACGGGTCTGCTTATCGCCCAAGGCCATGATTTTTTTCACCTAATATCAAATTGTGGGGCCAAGCATTGCTCTCCATTTTCTCTAGAGAGGCATATGCAACAAAAAAGGATATTAATTAGGGCACTTCTCTGGATCAGAATGCTCCTTTGGTGGGTTTTTATCCCATTATTTTCATGAATTCATCGGCCTGTTACTAAGTCGAAGACTGCCATTCAACCTTCAAATACTTCTTAGTCTTTGACTGCTTCTTAGCCATCAACTATGCCTTTACACAGGTTCAACCTTTGTGGCATGTGGTGTCACTTCTTCACACGAATATATCCTAAAAATTCCTAAGAAATGGTTTTTCTTAAATTTATAGAATTTAAAAGAACAATAAGCGAAATAAACTGAACAAGAATTGAAATAACGAATTAATTCGAAATAACATCGATAAAATAAACAGAAATAACTAACAAACAAAGGAACTTTTATTCCATCAAAACCCAAATTACAATGGTCAACCTACGTTAGTATTTATAACTAACCTAACTTCTAAAACAAATTCTAAACTTAATAGGGAACATTGTCCTAGATTTCTTAATATGCCTAAAATACTATTATGGCAAATATTAGTACTATTCTAATTACATCAATCTCCCTAAGTTGAAGAAGCTCGACCTCGAGTTTCAAGCCAAGGAAGTCATAGAAGCACAAGCAACAGCAGGATGTGAAGTGTCAAAGCAGAAGTCGACCTCGAATTGTGCCTTTGTAATTGCTATGAACCCAAACACATAAAGGCAATGGGAGACACCAAAAACAAAGCCGTAGAGAAGTCCCCGGCTCGAAGAACCAATTCAAAATTTTAGGGTGTGCCAATTTATGGAAATGAGCTACAAAACTGTCCCAAATTGTATTTGAAAATGTGTTCTGCGGTGGCACATGACTCAGCTTGTGGTGATCACTAACCTGACCATGATAATTAGAAAAGTTAGGGAGTAACTAACAAGAAAGGGTTAAAGGCGTGAAGTAAAAATGTTTTGGCCGGGAGTGAAATAAAATTATTTAGCAGGGACTTGAGACAAAAATATCGCTCTTTTTCCCCAATTTGACTGATGAAACAGAAAGAAGAATGGTGCAATGGATTTAATAAATGCGATGGGGAAGGAGTTTCGTTAGAGGACATCAGGGAAAAGGGAGGGGGCTTCAAAGGAGGACGAGGGTGTTGGGATTGTCGATCAGTCGAGCTGGTGAGATGGAAGTGGTTGGTCGATCGATTGTCGGTGCAGGGGAGGGGCGAGGTTTGATAAACTTACTAAGTGTTGATTGACCGGAAGAGGGTTACTGGATAGAGAGAGACAATCGATGCTAAGGGAAGGTGACTGGAAATGTCGATCGACTGGAGTATGTCACACATGGAGACGTCCGTGGGGACGACAAAGTTCCTAACCTTGATAGACACATCCCGTAGATGAGGACAGACACATTTTCTACCCGAGGGTGCGAAGCCCCATCCCCACCTTAACCTTTACAGACAAGGACCTTGAAGGAGTCCGAACACCGCATAATGATGCTATCGTCATATTAGTATCCATTGCAAGTGGGAGGTGATGAGGGCTCTGGTGGACATGAGAAACTCTCTCAACATCCTGTTATACAACGCGTTTCGCGGTATAGACTTCAAGGAGGAAAACTTGACGTCTTCAGATTACCCATTGATTGGATTCAGTGGAGAGAAATGTTTCCCGATCGAGAAAATAAAGTTAGCAGTGGTGGCAGGAGAGCCACAACTAAGAAAGGTCCTGTTCCTTTCCTGCCACCACTGCTAACCTTATTTTTTTGATGGGAAAACATTTCTCTCTGCTGAATCTAATCAGCGGGTAGTCTGAGGATGTCAAGTTCTTCTCCTTGAGGTCCATACCGCAGAACGCGTTGTAGAACAAGATGTTGAGGGAGCTTTCCGTGTCCACCAGAGCCTTCTTCACCTCCCACCTTGCAATGGAGACCGATATGACGAGAGCGTCATTGTGTGGTGCTCGGACTCCTTCGAGGTCCTTGTATGTAAAGATCAAGGTGGGGATGGGGCTTTGCACCCTCGAGTGGTAAATGAGTCTGTCCTCGTCTGCGAGTTGTGTTCGCATCTCCATTAGAGTCCAATTGTGGGATCTATTTGACTGGTTTTCATTCAATCTGACTCCGTGAAGGACATAGATTATGCTTGGAGTCTCCTTGTCTGAGTCCCCCCGGTCCCTAGGTTGTTTTGATCGCTTCTCAAAGCCTAGGAATTCCTTTAGCTTGCCCCTGCGGATCCAGTATTCAATCTCGCAGCTTTGACTTTTGCAGTCGTTGGTGTCATGGCTACCCTTCTTGCGGTATGGGCAGTACTTGCTGTTGTCACGTTTGGAGGGGTCTCCACTCTGCTTCAGGGGCCATTTCAGATCTTTCCAGTTTTTCATGGAATTCAGGACGTCCAATAGGCTAGAATTGAGGGGGTGTCATGGATCTGGATCCAACATAGTTGGATGCTTTCTTTGGCTTGTCTCGGCCAGGTCTGACGTGTGGTCATTGCGCTTTCGCTTGCTTATTTCATCATCTTCTCACCTTCTTTCCTCCTTCATGTCCTTAGGATTGGATGGATTCTTCTGAACTTATGTTTCCCTTTTCACCGTTCTCATCTCTTCTAAGGTGATGTACCTCTGGCCGCTTTTACAGAGTTCTGTCATATCCGAAGGGGGTGGTTCCAAGGTGAGGCAGTTATAAAGTTTTTCCTCTTTTAGGCCCGCGGTAAAGCTGTCACGGCTGTGTCATTGTTGCAGCTGTCAGTGAGTGTTAGCTTGTCGTTGAAGCGAGTGACACTCTCTGAGTGTCTCATTGGATCTCTGTTTAAGAGAGAATATATGGTGTGGGCTTTTCTGAAGACGCTGACTTTTGACAAAACGCGTCAGGAACTCATTCGTCAGCGTCAACTTTGGTGGGAGGCTGTGCAACCATGTTAGTGCCGATTTCTTCAGGTTGGTAGGGAAAGTTCTGTACATCAACGACTCGGATCTTTCTTTGAGTGCCATTACATGCTGGTAATGGCGTAGGTGGTGCAATGGGTCGGTGGTCCCGTTGTAGAAGTCGAGCTTTGGAGGCGTGAACTTCTTTGGAAGAGCCTCGTTCATGATACGTCATCTCTGCGGAGGAGGGTTTTGAGGGCTGAGCCTCTCTGCCTTGAGAGTCGGTTCCGTGTTAGCTGTGTCGCCTCCTCTAGTCCAATGAGAACTAGCAGAGGTTTGACTCTCTTTGTGTTTGCTCTTTGTTGTCTTCCGGAGATGGAGACCTGTGTTGCTCCTGATTTCTATTAGCGGGTGGTGGGTTCTGTTGTATGAGAGCCTCTACTGCTTTGGCGATTTGCTGTATTTGAGACAAAAAACAAATCTATCCTGGGGTTCGTCGTTGTTGTAGCTAGTGCGGGGGTGTGAATCTGTTGCTCGTGTGCTGCCGGTACCGCTAAGAGTGGTGGTATAGCGCCAGTTCGGGCATTTGACATGTCCCCTTGTTCTCTATTGTTGTGTGATCTGGTAGTCACCATTTCTTAGTATTATGAAGAGATGATGCTAGTGAAAAGTTAGGAACTTTGTCGTCCCCACAGTCGTCGAAATGTGTGACATATACTTAAGTCAATCGACATTTCCAACCACCTTCCCTTAATATTGATCTTTTTCTCTGTTCATCAGTAACCCTCCTCCGGTCAATTGACACTTAGTAAGTTGATCGCACCTCCTCCCTCCAACCACAATCAAACGACCAAACACTTACCCTCTCACCAGCTCGCTTGATCGACAATCCCAACACCCTCGTCCTCCTATAAAGCCCCCTCCCTGATGTCCTCTGATGAAACTCCTTCCCCATCGCAGCCGTTACATCCCTCACACCATTCTTTTTTCTATTTAATCAATCAAATTGGGTTAGAATGGCGATATTTTTGTCTCAAGTCCCTGCTAAATAATTTTATTTCACTCCCTGCCTTTTCTAACTATCATGGTCAGGTTAGTCATCACCATAAGCTGAGTTAAGAGTATCACCACAAGCTGAGTTACGTGCCACCGCAGAACACATTTTCAAATACAATTTTGGACAATTTTGTAACTCATTTCCAAAAATTGGCACACCCTGAAATTTTGAATTGGTTCTTCTTCGAGCTGGGGACTTCTCTACAACTTTGTATTTGGTGGCTTCCATTGGCTTTACGTGTTTGGGCTCACAACAATTAAAAAGGCACAGTTCGAGGTCGACTTCTGCTTTGACACTTCACATTCTGTTGTTGCTTGTGCTCCTATGACTTCCTTGGCTTGACGCTTGAAGTCAAGCTTCTTCAACTCGGGAAAGTTGGTGTAATTAAGATAGTAGTAATATTAGCCATAATAGTATTTTAGGCATATTAAGAATTCTAGGACAATGTTCTCTATTAGGTTTAAGATTTGTTTTAGAAGGTAGGTTAGTTATAAATATGAGCGTAGGTTGATCATTGTAATTTGGGTTTTGATGGAATAAAAGTTCTTTTGTTTGTTAGTTCTTTCTATTTATTTTATCGTTGTTATTTGAAATTAATCTGTTGTTCAATTTGTTTTGCTTGTCGTTCTTTTAAATTCTATACATTTATGAAAAAACCATTTCTTAGGAATTTTGAGGATATATTCGTGTGAAGATGTGACACCACACGCGACAAAGATTGAACCTGTGTAGAGGCATAGTTGATGGCTAAGAAGTAGTCAAAGACTGAGAAGTATATGAAGGCTGAGTGGCAGTCTTCGACTTAGTAGCAGGCCGATGAATTCATGAAAATAATTGGATAAAAACCCACCAAAGGAGCATTCTGATCAAGAAAAGTGCCCCAATTAATATCCTTCTTTTGTTGCATATGCCTCTTTAGAGAGAATGGAGAGCAATGCTTGGCACCACGATTTGATATTAGGTGAAAAGAAATCATGGCCTCAGGCGATAAGCAAACCCGTCCCATTCCCATTTTATGAGGAGTATAGACAACAAGGTCTATGAAATTCCTTTAATTGATGCATTATATACAGAATCACACTGTTATATTAACCATCCATATTATTAACAACATATACGGTGTGTTTTTTGGTATCCTAGCCTAAACTTCTCAAGGAACAAAGTCTAAGAGATTCTAATGTCTAACATAGTCACAAATGGCCTGGAAGAAACAAATTATAAACAACTTTGAAACCCATAAACATGGAAAGGAATCACCTAAGATTGTGCTAGGACTGGTACAGATTAGTACTATTGGAGTTCAAACATCACATCAAGGGTTCGAACCCGGCCGGCGGCATGGGATGGGGAGGGTTAAGGGTTTAAAAAAAAGTTCAATATTGTTGTAAAACAGATGGAATAAAACACCTTCACATGCAACTTAAGTCACTTCCAACAGTATAAATGTGAAATAGGAAACATGTTTGAAACAGGGAAAGTGTTTGGACTCCTATTTGAAACAGGAAACTGTTTGGACTTCTGGAAATTGTTTTTTGAACAGGAAATAAATTCTAGGAAACAGGAAACTGTTGTGAAACAGGAAACTACTGTGAAACAGGAAACTGCTGCCAAACAGAAAACTGTTGTCCCTATATATACTAGGAACTATAGGTGTTTTTATTATGATGATTGCACGTAGAAAAACTGTGATGCACAGGGAGTAGAGAAAGATAATTCCTTAAATTGTTTCATCTCTTGTTGAGAGATTGTGTGAGAATTGTCATCTTCTTGTACCTTGTTCTTGAATATAGTGGAATCACCTCACTGTGGACGTAGGCAATTGCTGAACCACGTAAACCTTGTGTCTCTTGTGGTATGTTCTTAATTTTTTCTAATTTCTTTCATTGCTAGTTGCTCTATTTAATTGATTGGATCCTTGTGGTACTTGTGTGCAATTGTTGGTGTCTACCCGCTTCCGCAATAAGGCGCAACAATTGGTATCAGAGCAATGGTTGAGAATAGAACTGGAAGAAAGGTGAAGACTTTGAGGTCTGATAATGGTACCGAGTATACTGAGGGTACTTTTAAACAGTTTTGTGATCAGGAAGGGATTGTTCGACATTGGACTGTTAGAAACACGCCACAACAAAATGGAGTTGCTGAGAGATTGAACCGTACTATGCTTGAAAGAGCTAGGTTTATGTGCTCCAATGCTTGTCTTGGCAGAGAATGGTGGGCTGAATCAATAGCCACCGCGTGTTTCTTGATTAATAGATCATCGCATTCTACATTAGACTGCAAAACACCTTATGAGGTGTGGTCAGGTGAACATGCTGATTACAGTGTACTGAAAGTTTTCGGTTGTATTGCCTACTACCATGTGAAAGAAAATAAGCTTGATGCTAGGGCTAAGAAGGCCATTGTTGCACCTTATTGCGGAAGCGGGTAGACACCAACAATTGCACACAAGTACCACAAGGATCCAATCAATTAAATAGAGCAACTAGCAATGAAAGAAATTAGAGAAAATTAAGAACATACCACAAGAGACACAAGGTTTACGTGGTTCAGCAATTGCTTACGTCC
This sequence comes from Berberis thunbergii, assembly GCA_003290165.1. Taxonomy (NCBI): domain Eukaryota; kingdom Viridiplantae; phylum Streptophyta; class Magnoliopsida; order Ranunculales; family Berberidaceae; genus Berberis; species Berberis thunbergii. The sequence goes on along the minus strand of QNQO01004372.1, from coordinate 4,881 downwards.
ACGGTGAGGTGATTCCACTATATTCAAGAACAAGGTACAAGAAGATGACAATTCTCACACAATCTCTCAACAAGAGATGAAACAATTCAAGGAATTATCTTCACACAATCTCTCAACAAGAGATGAAACAATTTCAACAATTGTCTTTCTCTATTCCCTGTGCTTCACAGTTTTTCTACATGGAATCATCTTAAACAAAACACCTACAGTTCCTAGTATATATAGGAACAACAGTTTCCTGTTTCGCAGCAGTTTCCTGTTTCACAGCAGTTTCCTGTTTCCTAGAATTTATTTCCCGTTCAAAAAACAATTTCCAGAAGTCCAAACAGTTTCCTGTTTCAAATAGGAGTCCAAACACTTTCCTGTCTCAAACATGTTTCCTATTTCACAATTCTCCACCTCGGCGAATTTTTATAAGGAAAAAATGAGCCGAAACAAGGCATGAGAATAAACTGATCAACACTCCATCATAGCTTTGTCACCTCACGAAACCGCCCCGTAGGGCAACGCCCCAAAGGGCCCTCAATCAACATGAGTCAATGTGGAGTAAGTCCAAACAATGTTGGAACTTAACTCCAGGAACAACCTTTGTCAACATATCAGCAGGGTTGTTTTTTGTGTGTACTTTCACCAAAGACACATCACCATCCTCAATTACATCTCGAACAAAGTGATATCGGACGTCAATATGCTTAGTCCTTGCGTGATGAACCTGATATTTAGCCAAGTGGATGGCACTCTGACTGTCACAGAGAACCTCAACACTATCTTGTTCCACACCCAAGTCATTTACAAGACCTTGAAGCCACAATGCTTCTTTTACACCTTCTGTCAATGCCATATACTCTGCCTCTGTAGTAGAGAGAGCCACTGTATCCTGAAGCATAGATCTCCAACTAACCGGAGCACCGTATATCTGAAATACGTAACCAGTAGTAGATCTTCGTCCAAGTGGATGGCACTGACTGTCACAGAAAACCTCAAAACTATCTTGTTCCACACCCAAGTCGTTTACAAGACCTTGAAGCCACAATGCTTCTTTTACACCTTCTGTCAATGCCATATACTCTGCCTCTGTAGTAGAGAAAGCCACTGTATCCTGAAGCATAGATCTCCAACTAACCGAAGCACCGTATATCTGAAATACGTAACCAGTAGTAGATCTTCGTCTATCTAGATCACCAGCATAATCAGAATAAACAAACCCACGAACCTGACATGAATCTCCACCGAAGTCCAAACCCACATCCAAGGTACCTTTTAAGTACCTAAGCATCCATTTCACTGCCTCCCAATGTTTATTCCCGGGGTTTTCCATATACCTGCTCACAACACTAACAGCCTGTGAAATGTCAGGGCGTGTACACACCATAGCATACATTAAACTGCCAACTGCACTAGCATAAGGAACATGCGACATGTATTCCTTTTCTTCCACTGTGACTGGAGATAACTTTCGAGAAAGTCTAAAATGTGAAGCCAAAGGAGTAATAACCGGCTTTGCGTTTTCCATGCCAAACCGTGATATAACCTTCTCAAGGTACCCCTTCTGTGAAAGAAATAATTTTTTATTCTCCCTTTCTCTTCTTATCTCCATACCAAGTATCTTCCTTGCAGCACCCATATCCTTCATCTCAAACTCAGAAGCAAGTTGAGACTTCAATTTATTTATCTCCACCATACTCTTACAGGCAATGAGCATATCGTCAACATAGAGCAAAAGATAAATAAAATCTCCACTACGAAGTTTTTTCAAGTAAACACAACAATCATACTTACTTCGTGTAAACCCATGTTTCAACATAAAAGTGTCAAACCGTTTGTACCACTGCCTAGGTGACTGCTTTAACCCATAAAGTGATCTCCTCAAACGACAAACATGGTCTTCTTTTCCAACAACCTTAAAACCTTCCGGCTGATGCATATAAATTTCCTCCTCTAAGTCTCCATGCAAGAAAACTGTTTTCACATCAAGTTGTTCAAGCTCAAGGTCACCATGAGCTACCAAGCTCAACAACACACAAATAGAAGTGTGTTTTACCACAGGCGAAAATATCTCATTGTAGTCAACGCCTTCCCTCTGAGCAAAACCTTTAGCTACTAATCTTGCCTTGAACTGAGTACCAGACTCAGAGTAGTCTGTTTCTTCTTAAACACCCTCTTGCAGCCAATTGCTTTCCTTCCATTAGGCAACGACACTAGATCCCAAGTATGGTTCTTTTGGAGAGACTCCATCCCACCCTGCATAGCTACTAACTAACTCTGACTATCTGAATGACGCGCAGCCTGCTTGTAAGTAGTTGGCTCATCATCTTCCACAGAGAGTGCATATGCAACCAAATCAACTGTATTCAGCTGACCATAGTGCTTCAACGGTTCTTTAAAGCCAAATTTTTGAACTTGCTTAACCGATCGTTTTGACCTAGTTAAGGCCAAAGGTTGCTGCTGGGATTGATTATCTTCAACTGGTTGTTGTTCCTCATGGTCTTCAGGCTCATAATTCAGATCATGTGTGTCTGCTTCAACCACTTGTTCACCTGCTGCATCCACAGACGCTTCAACTTCCACTTTCTGAGTGTTACTAGATTCACCACCACTATCAACCAACTCCTTAGCTTTAGTACAAGCTAACAAGGAATTATCATCAAATGTAACATCTCGATTGATCACAAATTTATTATCCTCTAAACACCATAGACGATAACCCTTCACGCCTTTTGCATACCCCAAGAAAATCTACTACTGGTTACGTATTTCAGAAATACGGTGTTCCGGTTAGTTGGAGATCTATGCTTCAGGATACAGTGGCTCTCTCTACTACAGAGGCAGAGTATATGGCATTGACAGAAGGTGTAAAAGAAGCATTGTGGCTTCAAGGTCTTGTAAATGACTTGGGTGTGGAACAAGATAGTGTTGAGGTTCTCTGTGACAGTCAGAGTGCCATCCACTTGGCTAAAAATCAGGTTCATCACGCAAGGACTAAGCATATTGACGTCCGATATCACTTTGTTCGAGATGTAATTGAGGATGGTGATGTGTTTTTGGTGAAAGTACACACAAAAGACAACCCTGCTGATATGTTGACAAAGGTTGTTCCTGGAGTTAAGTTCCAACATTGTTTGGACTTACTCCACATTGACTCATGTTGATTGAGGGCCCTTTGGGGCGTTGCCCTTCGGGGCGGTTTCGTGAGGTGACAAAGCTATGATGGAGTGTTGATCAGTTTATTCTCATGCCTTGTTTCGGCTCATTTTTTCTTTATAAAAATTCGCCGAGGTGGAGAATTGTGAAATAGGAAACATGTTTGAAACAGGGAAAGTGTTTGGACTCCTATTTGAAATAGGAAACTGTTTGGACTTCTGAAAATTGTTTTTTGAACAGGAAATAAATTCTAGGAAACAGGAAACTGTTGTGAAACAGGAAACTACTGTGAAACTGGAAACTGCTGCCAAACAGAAAACTGTTGTCCCTATATATACTAGGAACTATAGGTGTTTTTATTATGATGATTACACGTAGAAAAACTGTGATGCACAGGGAGTAGAGAAAGATAATTCCTTGAATTGTTTCATCTCTTGTTGAGAGATTGTGTGAGAATTGTCATCTTCTTGTACCTTGTTCTTGAATATAGTGGAATCACCTCACTGTGGACGTAGGCAATTGCTGAACCACGTAAACCTTGTGTCTCTTGTGGTATGTTCTTAATCTTCTCTAATTTCTTTCATTGCTAGTTGCTCTATTTAATTGATTGGATCCTTGTGGTACTTGTGTGCAATTGTTGGTGTCTACTCGCTTCCGCAATAAGGCGCAACAATAAACAACAGAGATGAAGAAGATAAAACTTTACTGAATATTTGGAGGCATCCAAAAGAGAACAGGCACCAAAATTTTGATACCATAAAATTCTTAAGGCCATCAATGAAGGAATTTTTATTTGTCTGTGTTCAAGAACTCATGGCAGCAATAAACTATCTCAACAAAATGAACGTGCATGCCAGAAAACTGTAGTTTTTGAAGAGGGTTTCAGCAGTTAAAAAGTTTTTCATTGAGAAAAGATATAAAAAAAAATTATATAAAAGAATTGGGAGGGAAGCATGGACTGAAGAAGATGAAACTTTAATGAATGTTTGGAGGCATCCAAAAGAGAACAGTCACCAAAAGTTTGATACCACAAAATTCTTAAGGCCAGCAATGAAGGAATTTTATTTACCTATGTATTTCTAAAACTAAATGTGTTCACGAACTCATGGCAGCAATAAAATATCCCAACATAATGAACATGCATGCCAGAAAATTCTAGTCTTTGAAGAGGATTCAAGCAGTTACGAAGTTTTTAATTAAGAAAAGAGATAAAAAAATTCTAAAGAGTTTAAAAGAATTGGGAGGGAAGCATGGATTGAATCAATCATCAAGCAGTACATAGTGTGGAAAGAACAAGGGAGATCGAGAACAACTTACAACAATGGTTTTGTGATGTTGATTCATAGCGAAATCGTTGACCCAGTACTCCTCTTCCAGTAAAGCCAGTTGAATCTCTGCTTTAGCTTGAGGTTGGAAGCAGGAGGAAGAAATAAGAGGTCTCTCTGTATGGCGTCTGTGTCTGTTTGTATTTAAAAGCATCAAAGCACCAACCATAGGACTAGTTTTGAAAGTCAAGCAGTTGGATTGCAAAAAGAAATTCCCTTTTATTGCTTATTGCGGGGCAGCGTTGTTTCTAAAATAATTGAGTCCTAACTTGGCTGGGACTCGTGGAGAGTGGTATTTTTTAATTTTTAAATTTTTTTATTACTTTTGTTAGATACTAGTGGAATACCCGTGCCGTTGGCACTATCGCAGAGTACATCATATTTAAATGGCTATGTTGAATACTCAAATTTGTGG
>QNQO01004371.1:0-27849 GCA_003290165.1 Berberis thunbergii | reverse complement strand
GCCTCCAGGTTGCAGAAGAATTATCAGTACTAGACACCTCAATTGACCAATAATCCAAAACATGTGGCCAAAAAAATAAGTTAACAATTGCAAGAAAACTAGTCAGTACACAAGAATATGGTAAATGACATTTCCTAACTTATTGGTTGAGTTCACTCAGTTCTCCAATATTATGATGTTTTAAGATGAGCTCCCAATAAGTATTAGTGAGTCTGTGATTTTATAGTTCGCCGATTTATCAGTCAACATTCCTAATCCTGGAGGTGAAGTGGAGAAACATTAATTGAGAGTATCATTCATTAGATTGCAGCGATTGCACATATTTCCAATTGTTTCCAGCTTTCAGTGTAATCTCATGAAACACTAGATTTTCAGATATATGTTACAACTTATCCACATGGTTTAGGTGACCATGCTAGTTTAGATATTAGAGTTTGGTTCTATTAACTATATAGAAAAAAAATGTGTTTTGTATAAATACCATTCATGTCTTTTCGTTTAGATATTCGCTACCACATTTTTTGCCCAGTCGGGTCTATCTAGAAGGATATGTCTACTGTGCAATATAATACCTACCTTGTAAAGAAATAGTCCCGTCATGTAGACACAGTCAGTCCTGTACATTATATCTGAAGTACTAGGCAGGAAAAATGGGTTTAGTCTTCATTGAGTTGGTCTTTCATTTAAAATTAATTCAAAACCTTTGCTAGCTTGACATTTTCAATGAGTTAGGTAAGCTATAATAATATAAAAAATATCAACTAATTAGTGTTCTATTCTTTGTTCCAAACCTTTGTCTCAAATGACTCAGTATAAATAGTGAGCTCTACAAGCTTATCTTTCACAGCTAGAGCTCCTACTACTTCAGTTTAGTTATAAAGTACTGAAATTGTGAGGAGATAGCTATAATGGCAAACATCATTATCTTATTTGCTCTAATAACCATGGTGTTCACCTACTCTCCTACCTTTGCCTTTGATCCAAGTCCCCTGTAGTTATTATTTTATAGAAAGTCATAGTAGTTAGAATCTGAGTTCCCACTAGTATATTGCTGCCATAAAATATTATATTGACTTTGCATATTGTCATGCACCCACGTGCAGGGCTGGCCTTGTGATTTTGGATGCCCTATGCAAAGTTTTTCAAATGTTGTCCCTTTGTACATGCGTTAAAACGGTGTCATAAACAATGAAACATAAATTCACATAATCAGATAAAAAAAAATATGTATTTAGAAGGCTCCTTCAAAACTCAAGTGCTCATTTTTTACTTTCAAGCCTAAAAGATGCAAAAATAAATTAAAAATCACAATTGCAAAAAGGCAATTTCTGTATTTTATAGATTCTTTAGGACATATTAAGAATTTATTATTTTATTTTTTGGATCACTTCATGTATTGCCTTGGGCACCAAGGTGGGTCCTCAATTTGACTTCACCCTCGCTCAACGTCTTGACAACTTTAGGCCATTTTCATCAAACCTACAAAACTTGAATTCACACTCGTCTAGTTCGTGCCACATTGATGAGATCAGGGTTGAGTTGCCACTCCCAAGTCTATCCAACAGCTTTCTTTGTATTCATAGAACAGATTTGGATTCATCTGTGGTTAAATTGCCTTGGCTTTATTTCTGAGTGGCCAAGGTGTAACGCAATTTCAGACCTTTCAGATTGAAATTAAGATATATCATTGAAGATAGGAAAGAGAATTTCTGACTAAATTTTAGCATTTCGGTTGATGTATTATTCATGGGGTACTTGGATTTCACCATGGAACACAATTAAGATCTAGATGTATTTGACTTTTGTCCGAGTATATCCCTGTTTGTAGTGTTGTGCTTGATGACTTCTCGTGCCGAGTGTTTGTATTTTCTTCACTCCTGTAGTATAGTACAAGCATTGATATGCTCCCACACTCACACCCACTCCAAAAATTATATTGTGAGATACATGTGTTCATTTTAGTAGTTCTCACTTACACTTATATATTATTAAGTTCATTTCGCTTATATATTATTAAGTTCATAAAATGAATTTCAATTGTGAGTTGTTTTTTTTACTGTGAACCAGGTGGATTCACATGTGACGCTGACACCTGAAGTTGAAGATTTTCTTTTGGAGATAGCTGATGACTTCATTGACTCGGTGAGGCTCATGATATGCTTTCTCTCCTAAGCAGGATATAATATTACCTTTCTTATGAATGAAAATACTTCTAAAATGATGTAGTCTACTTGTTTGGTGCTTTTACATTTATATGTTTTCTAGTTTTCTACTCCAGTCACAGCGAACTTCCCAATTATACTTATTGGTTCTTTATTTATTTATGTTAGAATGGAAGCTAATTCTTTCTAGTAGTGACTTAGTGATTAATATGCTATTGTAGATTCATGGTTTTCTATAACTTGAGGGTTTAGACATGGCTTAGTTGACATGAAATCTGCTGGGGTTAGTATTATTAAGATCAGACCATGATTGATTAGAAAATGCTTTGCATATTTCAGCCTAATAGGCAGCAAAAGTTAAACCATGATTGGTTAACTGTATTTTGTTTCCTTGATAACAAATAAACAAATTTTCACTGTTTGAATTTTTTTCATGCAATCATCTTTGATGCCTTTTGTTTTATACATGAAATCAAAAGAAATTTCTTGTTTGTCTGCGAATCTGCTGAATAGGTTCTGGAAAGTTGAAAATATATTTCAAAGACTTGTGACTGGGAGGTTCACAATGGATGTAAGAAAGTTGCCAGGAGTTGTGAATTTGTTTGCAAGTTGCGATTTGAGAGGACTACTGAAGGTGTCTTTTGGAGTGTCCAGTAAGTAAAGTTTACATTAATCAAATAGACTTCCATGTAACTACTGTGGGGTTGATTTGCAAACGATGCTTAATTAATATAAACGTATGACTATGAGTCATTAAGTATTACATACCTTCTGAAGGTGAGCTTCAGCTGAAATGATAAGACATTAAAACCGAGGATTGCATACAACTTTCAATGCTAACAACTAATCAATTCACTTTAGAGAGAAATATTGTATTTTACGTGAAAAAATATTTTTCAGTCACTGAATTAGAAAAGCTGGATCAACTCGAAAGTCTACAATGATGATACCCTAAATCCCCTAAATCCTAATCTTGTTCTCACTCATTTTTCTCTTAGGAGGATTGTATGAGACAATCTGCAATGACAATATTGTACATGAAGGTGTTTGTTTCTACATTCGATAAAAGATTTCTTGAAATGAAATTAAACATTTTTTTTGCTGTAAAAAGTTATGGCTCGTTCCTTCTTTGGGTTTGGTTGACGGCTTGTTCTTTTTTATGGAATTGTGGACCCTGGTTGACTTTAGACTTTTAGTTATTGAATGTGAGCAGCAAAGTGTTATTTTGTATTATTCAACATTTTAAACTTTTCTCCTTTGTCAGGGTATCTTTTACCGTATCCCAAGGGCGTGATATCTCTTTACTGCAATGTCAATTCGGCTCACAAGGTTTACCTTCCCATGAAGTTCTCTCTGGACTTTCTTCTGCACCACATGTCAAAGGGAAAAATGCATTCGGCATTGCGGCTTTTGATGGTATACTCATCTAAACACAATCTTTTACTGTTCTAGAGAAAAGTTTGCTAAGTAATCTTGAGTTAGCTAGGTGGTAACTCGCGGGTTCATGTGTTTCAGTAAGATGCCATTTTTCTTGGCAAATGGTCTCTCATGTTGCTAGTTTGCAGAACGATTCTGTTATTTTGTCAACCCATGACAATTTCATATATTGTGTAGGGGGCTGGGGAAAGAGAGTTCCTCACATATCAATCAATGCCGCCCTAAAAATTGGATCATTTTCCAACAAAGGTTTTACAACAGTCAAAGAATTACATAAATGGGATCATATCTAATTATTCTTGTGAAGTAAAAAGGCATTTATGAACTTATTAGTGATGAACCACCCTGCACTTTTGTTTTCCTTTGTTGTTGTTGAAAGGCGAGCAGATCCCAGAAACCATTATATGCCTTCAGCAGGGCTCGAAACCTGCACATTTTTCTTTCAATACCTTATTGGCATTATTTGAATTTATGTGTTTGATAATTTTCATTTTTCTTTCAATACCTTATTGGCATTATTTGAATTTATGTGTTTGATAATGTTCAGATGGTAGACGTGACTCTGAAGGAATTCTTGCAGTCAAGGTTTCTGAAACTTCGGTACCTGTAAAGGATGTGTTTGTCGGGCAAAACTTGTCTGGCAGTGACACAGATGTGTTAGAAACATCATTTGTGGACAAGCTGAAGAGCAGCAACACCTCCCAGAAATCTGGGATGCCAGAGGCTGGATGTGGTGGAGGTTCAGAATCATTGAATGATGAACTAGGAGGATCTAAAGCTATTAAAAAGAAAGCTAAGAAAGGCAGGCGGATCGATCCTTCAGTCCTTGGATTCACAGTCCAAAGCAACAACCGCATATTGAAGGGTGAGATCCAGCGTCTGGACGAGTAATCTCATCTTCTTTTGAACTGAACACTTGCTATAGTGATGTGCCTGCTCCTCAGAATTGTACATTTTGTGCTATTCTCACATCCTGTAAAGCACATGTCCTCAAAAAATTTTATTTTGTTGCGCGTTTCTCCTTCCATGGTGTTCATATCATGTGTTTTGGAAGTTGAGAGAGAAACCCCTGTTCAAAGTGATAGTGTAGTTAGTGATAACAAATTTGGTGAAAGACAACTTTTGTATAGACAATCATGTTCACATACACAGTTTAGACAGATAGAGAGAAATGGTACGTTAGAGCTAAAATCTGGTTTTGCTACCAGTTACCCTTTCTTGTACTGGAACAAAAAGGTTGAAACCAAGAGGTTTTGTATTTCTTTCTTGACTAATTCAATTTTGCATCTTAAGCAACGATTCAGATGGAGCATGAAATGTTGATAATTTGACAAACTCCCTGTTTGATACTTTGACAAGCGAAATTAAATAGCGCTTTAGAAGCTAATTAAAAAAAAATCAAAAAAAAAATTAAAAAAAATCAACAAATTAAATAGCGCTCATAAAAGCGCTATGCAAGCTAATTTAAAAAAAAAAATTAACGCTTAGATAGCGCTTTTTAAAGTGCTATCTAAGCGAAGCGCTATTCAAGTACGCGCCTGGCATAGCGCTTTTTTGAGCGCTATCTAAGCTACCATAGCGGTAGCTTAGATAGCGCTAAAAAGCGCTATCTAAGCCTATTTTTAAGCGCTATGCAAGCCTATATTTTGTAGTAGTGATGGCATTCTAAAAGAATTGGTTCATCCATCTTTTGCACTAAAAGAAGTGGGGGAAAACAAACAAATTGAACTCATTTACACTGGTATCCCTAAAACCAAATAGTAATTACTAAAAAATGCATGTAAATATATGAATTTAAGAGGGTCACTATGGAAACAAAAAAATTTGAAAGAGGAGGTTTATTGGTATTTGGGACTATATAAATGTGGTAGTGTAGAATTGTCAATGTGCTTTAATTTACTCTTTTACCCCTAATTAAACAACAAATGTTATAGAAAGTCGTCACTTAATGTGCTTTAATTTACTCTTTGACACCCTAACTAAACAACAAATGTTTGATACCAAGGTAAAGAAAGGGGCTTTCCACAGGCTGTTCACGAAGATCGTGACTGATGCTTAGATTAAACAAGCATTCTAGGACGAAAAAAATATGAGCTTTAGAAAGTCGGTACCAACATGTTCCCACCAACAACGGTTAACACTCAGAGGTTAATGGAGCAACATTGCTCAGTTTAATGTTGAATTCCATTTGCTTCATTTCTACTACCCATTCTTAGTTGCCAGGTAAAAGAAATCACATATTTATAGAACAATCAGGCAAATTCAATACAGAGAAATTATAAATATATATATAGAGAGAGAGAGAGAGCTAGGTGATGTTCATATATACCAGAGCTTAGCCTTTAACAAGTTCCTCCTTGATGTCTTTTGCAAGAAATCACCCAGCAAATCACTCAAAACATGGCACTCTACTTACAGTGAAGTTGAAGAAGATCACTACTTAAAGTGGGTTTATATACCAAAAAAATTCTCTCAATTAATAATTCCAACTAACTAATTAATAACTACAGTACTGTACGTACAATCATTTTTGGTTGAATTATTTATTTTTTGTTTTTGGTGAGAGTTTTTACTTGGGCCAAGCAAATCCACTGTGTCGGTTGTAGGTGTTGTGTTTCACATGTCAAAGCCAAGTCAAGCGTTGCGCAATATATGAGGCAACATGGTGACCTCATGGCTTCACATCATCTAAGTATCAGCAATTTTTAAGATTTGGAGACAATTATATTGTGGATATTCGGAGCTAGGGGGCTATTTCAACCCGATTAACCCCAAGCCAAACTAATGAAAAAGTTTGCTCATGGTTTAATTAATTTGAGAAGTGAAGATCCACAAAATCAGAACATCAAACTTGTTCATTGATGCATCCAAATCTGATCTCTTGCAAATTTGACTTACAAAAAATGTTAGATTGCCAAAGGCCACCTGTTTGATGGTCGAAGACACAACGATATTGTAAGTTCATCCTCTTTAAGGGAGAGTGTCTCTGTAGCCGTTGTGTTGTTACAAATAATTCCAGTTTTATGTCACAAATAATTGTTGTAAATGAATCACGTGAACTAAGTTTGGTACCGAAGACCTGGCGAAGACGCACAGTGTCTCTGTAGCCGTTGTGTTGCACATGCGAATTTTGGATGTTGAATTATGCATCCATAATAGAGATGTTGAATTTTCGTTTAGCTTAATTATTCAAAGTGATCGAAAGCGATTAAATTTCAAAAGAGAAGCTCAGCAAAAAAATACTTCTCTCAATTAGTAATTTTTTTACGTTGAAAGAAGCATATGGCCACAACAGCTGTGAATGTAGGTGTTGGGTTTATATACCAAAAAAAACTTCTTCAATTAATAATTCCAACTAACTAATTAATAACTACAGTACTCTCTACATGAACGTACAAAATATTTTGGGTTGAATTATTTTATTTTTGTGTTTTTGGTGAGAGCTTTTACTTGGGCCAAGCAAATCCACTGTGTCCGGTTGTCGGTGTCGTGTTTCACATGTCAAAGCCAAGTCAAGCATTGCACAATATATGAGGCAATCTGGTGACCTATGGCTTCACATCATCTATATTGTGAATGCTCGGAGCTAAAGGCTATTTAACCTGATTAACCCCAAGCCAAACAAAGAATAAGTTTGCTCATGGGTATAATTAACTTGAGAAGTGAAGATCCACAAAATAGATAAACAAACTTATTCATAATTGGGTGGGGGTCCAGCAATCCAGTTTTACTGATTGATTAAGCCATGAAATGAGTATATATTGATGTTTGGTGTGGTGGTATGTATGTACCGAGTTGGAATGATAATAACAAATATATATATACTACTTCTTTAAATATAAAAAGAATGTATTCTTTAAATAATAACAAAGTAAAAGAATGTATTCTTTTTATATATTAAAGATGGCAACCCGATGTTAACTTGTCGGACTCGGGACGTTCTAGGGGAGATGACAACACGCGATAAAGATACAAGATGTTTCGCTGGCATCCAGGTCTCAGCCTATAGGCTAATCCTGAACTGGCGCCACTGTGGGTGGAACTCTCATACCTTCCGCTTGCATTTTTCTTGCCAGACCATCTGAAAGGCCATCAGAAACTCTTTTGGTAATTTTCTAAAGGTTGATAACGACACGCGATATTTTGGCACGTCGAAAAGTACCATGCATGTGTGTTGAGATAGATGGTCAAAAACCTTTAACCAAATAAGATATGGATCGAGAGTCAAAAGTACGGGTAGATATTGGCAAAACTAGAATATCCAAACTTAGTAATAGGAAGTTAAGGGTGAATAGATATGTTTGGTCAAACATGCATGTGATTGAATGAGACATATACAAAATTCTGGGCTGTTTAATCCCGGGAAGACGGGGCATTCAGACTGCTACACACAATTTGGACAGAGCCGCGAAACGTCTAAAAGAGAGCGACCTAGTCGCGGACTCAACCTAAGATATTGGTAACTTTGTTCCTGTCTTTTAAATTGCAGGCATTTATTTTCCAACAATTTTAAGACAAAATGTATCTGCATGTCTAGTACTACTGAATAACTTGCTGCTAAGGACTTAAATAGGTCATTTCGTTTTTGAGGGCAAACATTTTAAAAGATGGAGACAAAAAATGTTGTTTTTCTTAACTACGCAAAAGGTCGCTTATATCTGTAGTGCTGGAAAAACCCGAATTGCCCGGTGAACCTGATGAAACCAGTACTAAGGAAGTTAAATTGCTGGATAGAAAATGATTCTTGTGTAAGAATTTTTTCTGAATGGTCTGTTAATGAACTGTATGATTATTACTGTTCTGAAAAAACTGCTAAGGATATTTGGGAAGCCCTTAGGAAAAAAGGACACTGAAGAGGGCTGGCACAAAGAAGTCACTACACAAAAAAAGGCCTTTAGGGACGTAGTCAAAATTGGTCGCTCTAGACAACATTTCTTCGCCATAAATATTGGGCGACAAAATATTCGCGCGCAATAGTTGCACCACAGCTCTGTCGTCTCGCAAGTATTTGCGCGACGAAAAATACGCTTCGTCGCTACAAATGCTTTTTTGCGCGACAACACCACAGCTTTGGTCTCGCAAGTCTTTGCGCGAGCGCAAATAAATCTTCGTCGCTACAGAAATCATTTTTGCGCGACGACACTCCTCGCAAATCTTTGTGCGACGAAACTAAATCTTCGGTCGCTATGAAATCCTTTTGCGCGACGACGCCAAAGATCGTTGCATAAGGTGCGTCGCGTAATACTGTTTGCGCAATGCTAATTTCGTCGCAAGAAATAGAATGTTCTTCGTGCAAAATATACTTACGCGACGATCCCTTTTGTCGCATTAAACGTTGTCGGCATAACTCAATCGTAACGATCCCTTTCGTCGCGTTAGGACTTTGTCGGCTTAACTCAATGGTGACAAACCTTTCATCGCACAAGATATTCTTACGCGACAACAATATTCATCACTCTAATGTTGTCACAACAGGTTACGTCGATCCAAACACGCTTGATCTATTCTTATGCGACGAAAATTTTTGTCGCTTAAAGTTCTGTTAATAATTTTGAAATCTTTTAATTCAAATATTTATTAATTAAATTTTAAATATTTATTAATTGAATCGTCTCACGCATAGAAAGGTTTGGCTAATTATTTAAATACTATTAACTTTACAAATTAATAATGTAAAACCATATTGTATCCATTACAAATTAAAAATTTTAAACCGTACTGTATACTTACAAATCAAAAAAACACATCAATACATTTTTTAGGGATGTGGTGGTTGATGATGGTTTGTTGACAGTACGCGGAGGCTCGACAAAATTAATCCCTGACTGCTGGAGAGCCCCTAATAACATACTCCACCTAGTTTCCTCTTGTGCTTGGTCGTTCCCACCTCCCGGGCCTCTCGAGCCTCCCTCTCCGCCTCATGCGCTTTAGCAGCATTTAACTCATTCTGTAATTCCTCCACTTTCGACTGTAATGATGAAACGATTCCGACTGAGCGCTGCGAAGCTGAAGATGAGGTGTTGACCTCACGAACTTTAGCTTTTCCCATCCCCGAACAATCTTCCGGGTCTTGGACCTAGCGATTACAATGTCTCCGTCAAAATATGTAATCCTGCATCAGGATTGTCCATTGTGAGCTGTTCCAACGGTGTTCCCGGAGGATGCTGCGAGGCACTTGCTCCATGTAGGCATCCTGCCTCTCCACCATCGTTTCCTTGATTAAAAAAATTATTAAAACAACAGAAGTGACAACATGCAAAAAATGCAAAAGAATAAAACTTACATGCAACTTCACGGCCCTTCATTGCCAGGTAGTGCATAAACATCCTTGAACATGTCGATTTCTGGGAATTTTGAACCCTCCTACAAAACATTGTTAAAATAATAAACCAACTAATATAAACATTTAATTGAATGTATTGACTAAAAATAAAATAATGAAATGAAACATATGAGTTCACTTACTAGGCGTCGTGTCCTCCACCCTGTAAGAGAAGGGCAATGAAATCAGTGTGATGTAAAATTTTCTTTTGACGTCGGTTCGCCTTGTTCGCCTCAGATCTTTTCTATATAATTATTCAAAATATATATTAATCATATGCATTATTACATATATAAAATAAATATTTTTGCCTAATTAAATAAAACATTAATGCTTACCAGAAATGTGGGAATTCGAAAATGATCGCACAACCACACCCACTCATCAGGCCTATGCTCCAATTTGATTGGGGGTTGTGCCTTAGCACTATCCACATCAGAAAACGTTGGAAGTATCGATGGAAATCATGCTTCAATTCCTGTATCGATCCACGCACGTACCGATGATATATTCATAGGAATGTTTGGATCATTCATGTCAAACTCAAAGTTAACCTGAAATTTTAAATAATATTTATTAGAGAATATTAAGCCCAAAGAGATAAGTTATACCAAATCATGTAAAATACAAGCATAACATGCAAAACCTTCAAAACTTTCTGCATTATAACAATTTTAATTATTAAAGGTTGAGATGAATGGCTAAAACTTACTGTGAGCGCGTCCAACACCTCGGCTTGCATCTCGGGCTTGACCTCACTTCAAGATGAGGATGTCATCGGGCAATGGTTGCGAATGATTGCACCAATGTCATGCACCAAGTTTGTCGCTCTAGGTAGGTGTTCAAAGTGGCAAAGTTTAGGCGACGAAGGCTTTTGGTGCGTCGCGTAAGCTATATTTAGGCGACGCCGCTTTCCAATTCGTCGCGTAAGATATCTTCAATATTTTTGTTGTGAATACTTTTAGGCGATGACCAAGTTTGTCGCCCTAGGTGTTGTTCAAAAGTATCAAATTTTAGGCGACGAAGGCTTTTGGTGCATCGCGTAAGCTATATTTGGGGACGCAGCTTTTTCCATTCGTCGCGTAAGATATCTTTAGGGGGACGACAAAGTTGTCGCCCTAGGAGGTATTTTTGTGTTGTGAATACTTTAGGTGACCGAAGCGGAGCGCTTCGTCGCATAAGCTATCTTTAGGCGATGAACAAAGTTTGTCGCCCTAGGGTGTTGTTCAAAGTGGCAACATTTAGGCGACGAAGGCTTTAGGTGCATCGCGTAAGCTATATTTAGGCGACGAAATAGTTTGTCGCTAGAGGATATTAAGTTGGTCATTTAAAGTGGTCGACACGTAGCCCTAGGTATTGAGGGTGACGAAATATTCGGTTTTAAGCGACGACACGTTGTCCGCATATTAGGTATGCGATGAAGGCTTTACTTGCGTCGCGACAGAGGTTACAACGCGACGAAACCGCTCGTCGCATTCAGTAGTTAGCTATTTTTTGTACTTGCGTGACAAATTAAATATATCGTCGCGCCATGATAAGTTTGAGCGACAAAACTTCCCTCGTCGCGCTACGAGTTGTCGCAAAAGGGAATTTTTTTAGTAGTGAATATGCTGCCAGTCGTTATCTGAAATACCAAATCACTGATGATAAATCTGTGGAAACCCAATCTCACGAGCTACAGAAAATTGCCCATGCAATCATATATGAAGGCATGACCTTAGATGAGCAATTTCAAGTAGCTGTTGTGATAGACAAATTGCCCCTAGCTGAAAAGACTTTAAGAATGTACTTACGCATAAAACCAAAGAGTTTTCTCTAGAAAGTCTGATACCCGACTTCGGATTGTAGAGGAAGCCCAGAAACAAGATCAGAAAGATAAAATTCTGATTATTTCAAACCCAAAGAAATCCACCCTGTGGCTTTGAAATCCGGTGGATATACTATGAAAAGTCAGAGTCACAATAAAACCGAAACAATCAGAATCAGAACCATCAGAACCGGAACAACCAGAACCGCAACCAACAGAATTGGAATCCTCCGCGAAATTAGAATGGACAAAAACACCCCTCAAGAAATGATTTAGTACAACTCCTATGTTATACCTATGGTAGGCAGGGCATATGGTCAGGAAACTGCCAGAATGGATCTCATCCTGCTCCGCTGGCGAATAGACCAACTTATTGCCATGATCTCTAAGATCAACTTTGTTGGTGGATCTGAGGGATGGTGGGTTGACACTGGTGCTTCTCGACATGTCTGCTATGATCGAGAAATGTTCAAGTCCTATTCTAAAGCTGAGGACAAGAAGTGATGTTGGGTGATTCCCACTCCACTATCGTTGCTGGAACTGGAGAAGTAGAGCTGAAGTTTTCCTTTGGAAAGACTGTCATCCTAAAGGATGTCCTGCATACTCCAGAGATTAGGAAGAACTTAGTTTCTAGTTACCTTCTGATCAAGACTGGGTTTACTCAATAATAGGGGCTGATTTGTATACCATCACTAAGAACAATGTATTTGTGGGGAAAGGGTATGCCACTAATGGTATGTTTAAATTGAACGTTGATGCTAATAAATTTTCTAGTTTTGTTTACATGTTGTGTTCTTTTAATACTTGGCATGCTAGACTCTGTCATGTTAATAAGCGAATAATTAAAATCTGAGTAACTTAGGACTAATTCCAAAATTGTCCTTAAATGACTTTGAAAAATGCAACTATTGTAAGCTACAATAGTTGCAAAACACTACATAAATATGTTGTTAGAGAATCTGAACCCTTTGATTTAATACACTAAGATATACGTGAACTTGATGGTGTTTTGACTAGAAATGGAAAATGTTATTTTATTACGTTTATTGATGATTGCTTTGATTATACATTCATCTACCTGATGAAAACTAAGAGTGAAGCATTTGACATGTTCAAAATATTTTTAACGGAAGTTGAAAATCAGTTTAATAGAAAAATAAAGAGGTTTAGGAGTGATAGAGGCATTGAATATGACAGCAGTAATTTCACAGAGTTTTATAATTCTCATGGAATTATTCATGAAAAAACTGCATCGTATTCTCCTGAGATGAATGACAAAGCTGAAAGGAAAAATAGAACTCTTACTGAGTTAGTAGTTGCCATTCTATTTAACTCTGTTGTTGCATCACACTAGTGGGGAGAGATTATGTGACGATCTGTT
Source organism: Berberis thunbergii (assembly GCA_003290165.1). Taxonomy (NCBI): domain Eukaryota; kingdom Viridiplantae; phylum Streptophyta; class Magnoliopsida; order Ranunculales; family Berberidaceae; genus Berberis; species Berberis thunbergii. Next base: position 14,740 of record QNQO01004371.1, on the reverse strand, counting down.
ACGTGGTAAATAGTCCCTAAATCGAAAAGTAAAACTTCTCATTATGAGATTTTAAAAAATAGACAACCAAACTTGTCATATTTCAAAACTTGGGGTTGTTTAGCTTATGTTAGAATTACTGATCCTAAGAGGAATAAGCTTGCCAGTAGGGCATATGATTGTGTATTCATAGGCTATGCCGTTAACAACAAAGCCTATAGATTTTATAACCTTAGTGATCACGTTATCATAGAATCGAACGATGTTGATTTCTATGAACATAGATTTCCTTTTTATCTCAAGGAATAGTGGGGGTACATCTTCTAATAACGTACCAATGATTAGGATGAGTGAAAATGATAAAGCCATAGAATCTGAGCCTAGGAGAAGTAAACGGAACTGAACTTCGAAAAACTATGGCCCCGATTTCTATGCCTTTACAGTAGAGGAAATCCCCTTAGCTTTCAAGAAGCCTTATCCTCTATAGATGCCAACTTTTGGGAAGAGGCTATTGATGATGAAATGAACTTTGTTGAGTCTCATAGAACCTGGCATTTAGTTGACTTGCCAGCAGGTTGCAAGACAATAGGTTGTAAGTCGGTATTTAAAAAGAAATGAAACCAAATGGAAATGTTGAAAAGTTTAAGGCTCGCCTTGTAGCCAAATGTTTTAGACAGAAAATGTTGACGTTTTTGACACATTCTCCTGTTACCAGAATTACATCTATTCGAGTGTTAATTTCTCTTGCTGCAATACACGATCTAGTATTGCACCAAATGGACGTTAAGATTGTGTTTCTTAATGGTGATTTGGAAGAAGAAATTTACATGGACCAACCTGAAGGTTTTGTAATTCCAGGGCAAGAAATAAAGTTTTCAAACTTGATTTACTTGATAAATCGATCTCTTTACGGTTTGAAACAAGCTCCAAAACAATAGCATGAAAATTTTGATAATCTTATTATCTCACATGACTTTAAAGTGAACGAAAATGACAAATGAATTTATTATAAATCTGAAAATGGCATTTGCACTATTATATGTCTATATGTGGATGATTTGCTTATCTTTGGTTCTAATATTCATGCCGTGAATAAAGTGAAATCTTTATTGCATACAAACTTTGATATGAAAGACCTTGGAGGTTGCAAGACAATAGGTTGTAAGTCGGTATTTAAGAAGAAAATGAAACCCGATGGAAATGTTGAAAAGTTTAAGGCTCGCCTTGTAGCCAAAGGTTTTAGACAGAAAATGTTGACGTTTTGGACACATTCTCCTGTTACCAGAATTACATCTATTCGAGTGTTAATTTCTCTTGCTGCAATACACGATCTAGTATTGCACCAAATGGACGTTAAGATTGTGTTTCTTAATGGTGATTTGGAAGAAGAAATTTACATGGACCAACCTGAAGGTTTGTAATTCCAGGGCAAGAAAATAAAGTTTGCAAACTTGATTTACTCGATAAATCGATCTCTTTACGGTTTTAAAACAAGCTCCAAAACAATAGCATGAAAATTTGATAATCTTATTATCTCACACGACTTTAAAGTGAACGAAAAATGACAAATGAATTTATTATAAATCTGAAAATGGCATTTGCACTATTATATGTCTATATGTGGATGATTTGCTTATCTTTGGTTCTAATATTCATGCCGTGAATAAAATGAAATTTTATTGCATGCAAACTTTGATATAAAAGACCTTGGAGAGGCGAGTGTAATCCTTTATATCAAGATTACTAGGTCTGAAAAGGGAATTTCTTTGGATCAATCACATTATGATGAGAAAATCCTAAAGAAATATAATTACTCTGATTATAAACCTGCATGTACTCCTAATGATCCTACTGTAAAGTTGTTTAAGAACACCGGCAATGGTGTTAGACAATCTAAGTATGCGAGCATCATTGGTAGCCTACGATATGCTACCGATTGCACTAGGCTCGACATAGCTTACGCTGTGGGATTACTATGCAGATTTACTAGTAGACCTAGTATAAAACATTGACTTGCTATTGAAAGGTCATGAGGTACCTGAAGAGGACTAAGAACCTCGAATTACACTATCAGAAGTTTCCCGCTGTCCTTGAAGGATATAGCGATGCTGATTGGAACACCCTCTCAGATGACTCCAAAGCCACCAGTGGCTATATCTTCAGTATAGCCGGTGGAGCTGTTTCTTAGAAATCAAAGAAACAGACTATTTTGGCATAGTCCATGATGGAGTTAGAGATGATAACACTAGCCACGGCTAGTGAGGAAGTAGGTTGGTTAAGAAACTCGCTAGCAGCGATCCTTCTATGGGAAAGACCGATACCATCTGTCTTGATCCATTGCGATAGTACCACAGCTATTGCAAAAATCCAGAACCGTTATTATAACAGAAAAAGACGACAAATACGTCGTAAGCATAATACGGTTAGAGAGTTTCTATCTACTGGTGCTGTGAGAGTTGATCATGTACGTACTGATGAGAACTTGGCTGATCTTTTGACGAAAGGATTAGCTAGAGATAAGGTTTTCAAAACCTCGAAAGGAATGAGACTTATGCCATTATATTGATGAGTTATTCATGATGGTAACCCAACCTATAGACTGGATATCCCAAGAAATAGGTTCAATGAGTAATAACAAGTCGTGAATGATATGACGTGAATCATACTGACCTAATAGTAATTCCATTCCTAGATTGAAGCATGAGTTCCTGAAGGGATAATAGGATGAGTTAAAAACTCTTAATGAGATCTACACTCTATGTGGAGTGTAGTACCTAGCTACAAAAATACTCTTGATAGACTCACCTAAGTGATTGTGGAAGTTTGCCGCTTTCTATGGAATTTGTGGCAAAATTCCTAGAGCCTTCATTATAATGGGATATACGTGCATGGCCTTAAAACACAAGCATTTTTAGACTTCACCCTGGTAAGGTTGTGCATGTAATGCTGTTACTGATAGAGTTCAAAACTACGAGTTGCTCTAGTATAATCTAAATCATGAACACTACGCAAGAGTTCAAGTTGAAAGACACTTTTGTTTATGCACAATCTTATATTTATAGATTGCTCGATGAATAAATGTTTTTTTTTAAATTCAAGTGGGGGATTGTTGAATAAAAATGTGTTTGAATTTTTAAAACAAAAATAAATGGTGTTTGAACATGGTTTTGATCTTTGAAACATTCTATCTATTTAGTCTCATATCTTCTATCTAACTCATTGTGGAGGAGTTAATAAGGAGAGTGTTTGGACTTGGGTTTAGACCCCTTGGGGTACCCACACTTTTGTGAGGAGGGGAGAGTTAGACTAAAGTTGGTCCAATCCACAAAAGCGCCGCCGCCGCAGTCGGGTCGGGTCATTTCGAGACTGAACCATTCTTTTTGGTGAAATTTTTATTTGAAAAAAAATAAAATATCTTATTTGCTGAAGAGAAGAAGACTGAGTCAAGAGTAGAACAAGTCTCTTCTCCCACGTCCCCCAGATTTTTCCCCGATTCTCTCCGCCATTTCTGCCACCCATTACAGGGATTTTTCTCACAAAAGCGATCCTCTCACAGCCTATAAATACAAACGAACTCTGGGTTAATTTTACATAAAAAAAACAATTTCACTACTCAGTCTTTCAATCCAGAAAGTTTTTTCTTTAGAGAAAAACGTCCAAAGTTCTATTTTTAAAGAGTTTTGTTTACCTTCCAGAGTTTTTGGTTTTATTATATTTCAGATAGTTTATTATTCATTGATTTCGTGATTCCGAGCAATAGGAAGTTAAGGGTGAATAGAATTCCGTTCGTCAAACAGTGCATGTGATTGAACGAGACAGATACAGAGTCCTGGGCTGTTTTATCCTGGGAACGACGGGGCATTCAGACTGCTTGCACAAATTTGGGCAGAGCCGCGAAACGTCTTAAAGAGAGCGACCTAGTCCGCGACTCAACCCAAGATAACTGGTAACTTCGTTCATGTCTTTTAAATTGCATCATTTATATTTCCAACATATTGTGCGACCTATTTTGATGGGTAATTGACCCATTTTGAGCAATTTTTGCATCAGTGTCACCTGCAAAGCTCAAGAAGAAATGCACGGCCTTCACTGACATATTGGATGTTTTTATGTGCTGATCCAATATCCATCTAGGGCGCAAAGATATTGAAACCAATAAGTCTCATGTTGATACCAGCTAAGTAAGTTTTCACCTATTTGAGGTAAAGAAAAAGTTATTATAAAAAAAAACGGAAAATGATTTTTAAGGCATACTTTTTCATAAAATAGACTATTTAGATATCATAATTGATGTAATGGCTAATTTGTGTACATTTTTATACTTCTATAATAAAATATTCTTTTATTAACTCGAATTAACCTATAAAGTTATGTGACATCTTTACCCTTCCTAAACAAATAAAAAACCTAATTTTGTACTTTTATAACCAATTCAAAGACTCTATCATTAATTATGCTAATCATGACCAACTAATTGCTAGTTGGGTTGTGCTATACAAGTTGATGATTTCTGACCTTTAATTTCTACAATCACTCTATTATTATTATTATTATTATTATTATTATTATTATTATTATTATTGATGATGATAAATAAAATGGTCACACCCTGAGCCGTACACGTGTCATGATGATCTTGAGGAACCACGGGTTCAAGTAACAGCCCAATACGGGTCCAGCCCGAGCCATTCTTAGCCCGCTCAACTTCAGCCCACCAGACAGGCCTAGACTATCACAACATGCTAGGCCCACATGTCTCAGAGTTATCCTCGATACCCGTAAGTCCTGATGGGTAGAAAAATACATATTCCCTTAGCATCAAAGGGAAGAAGATTGAGTTGGCACCTCGTTGGAAAATGACCACTCCTACCCCGGTAGCCAATAATACTAACCTGCTTTTTATGTCCAGGTTTTTGGGTGAGATTGAGTTTGGATACATGGTCTATGCATTGAGATCTTGTGGGAATAGTGCTGCAGACGTGAATCTAGATTTTCCAGCAGAGGTGCAACTAGCAGAGTTTCTGACCTAATACCAGAGGATCTTCCTCCTGGACTGCTGCCAGAGGATTCCGATAAAGCTGTTGTGAACTCGAGGACGAGTTCTTTCCAACCCGGGGCGACTGATGTAGGAGGGTTTCTAGGGTTCCTAATTTGGGTTTCCAGGGTTTCTAATTTTCTCTTAAAGTTATTTACTAAATAACTTATTCGTACACTTTTAATTTAATTAGAAGTCTTTTTAGTTTCCTTTTAGGATTAGGCTTTACTTTTTCTTTTAGGAATATACTGCTTGTTATTTTGGTATTTGATTCTACTTTTTCTTTTAGGAATAGGCTATTTTATTCAAGTTAGTTGAACACTATAAATAAAACTCTTCCTCAATATTGTAGGACACCTTTGATTTTGATAATTTTAATTGAACATTAGAGTATTTATCTGTGTTTTGGGCAATTCTCTTATGTTCTTCCCTGTGGATTAAGCCTTTAGGATAATCGCTATTTTGCCTGGCGTCACCTGCATTGGAAGACAACTTGATAGTTGTTAGTTATGCAAAATCTTCATAATGACTGTAGGAGGGGTAGGTTTCGGAGAAGATGATGTTGATGAAGGTGTTTTTTTAACCATTAGATACGTATGGGAATACACAATTAAATTTACATCGCAATTTTCGTTTTTTGAAATAATTAAAGAAAAGGGTGAAAGAAAAAATTAAATTTTTCGAGGGTTTTTTTGAAAAAATTTAGAGATTTTTTAATTATCATTTCTTTTAATTATATATTTTATTTTTGAAACCATTTCCTAATTTTTAATTATCATTTCTTCTATTTATATATTGATTTTTGAAACTATCCCCTGATTTTTAATTATAGGTATTTAGGCTTCATTTAATACGTTTAATAGATTTATTTACTTGCATCTTATTTTTTCACATATTTCGTATTCCCTCGAAATTCATTATGTATATATATATATATATATATACTAGGGTATTTCCTGTGTCGTTGCCATGATAAAAGTTTATTACTTTGTTTTTTTTTTAATTAACCTCAATGGGGATAGGTAATTATGGGATGCCAAACCTAAATTACTATACAAAAACCTTTTACACATTTCGAAGGTACATTACGACTATACCCGAATAAACTAACTTAGGGGACTAGCCCTTATTAAACTAAATCTAGGAAGGCCCTAATACACCTAGAAATCTAAATATAGACATAAAGAAGACTAGGCCTTGTTCACCATAAGGTCTAGGCCCTATACACCAAATAGCCAGACCTAAAGCCCACAATAACAGAAAAGGGATGGATTTGAATCTTTTTAATTTGCAAGTGAATATTGCCAAGCTTCCCAAGCAAAATAAACTCAACCAAAACCATGCCAACATGTTTAGCACCAAATAATGATTTGAATCTAGTAGCTCTCAACACTACAACCATCTCCTTCTAAAAAGTTGATAACTTGTCAAAACATGATCACCCTTAAGTTTTCATTCTTTGTACTTAAATAAATATAAAAATGTTGGGTAAGTGAATCGAACCCATGCTCTCTTGGTGTTTTAAGTTTTATACGATCCGTTAGATTCATATATTTGGATAAATCCGAGCCGTCTTTTATCTCCAACCTCAAACACCAGCATGTTCTGATAGACTAGGGTATTCCCCGTGCCGTTGGCACGATAAAAGTTTAACATGATAAATAGAGTTTAGTCTACTTTAAATATCAAGATAAATAAATATCAAAATATTGGGTATGAGAATCGAATTCATGTACTCTTGATGCTTTAAGTTTTATGTGATTTGTTAGATTCTAACATTTGGATAAATTTTAGCCATCTTTTTATCTCCAACCTCAAACACCATCCTGATCTGTAATATAGATACTAGAGTATTCCCTGTGTCGTTGGTACAATAAAAGTTTAAAACTTATCAAAACATGATCACTTGTAAGTTTTCATCTTTCATACTTACATTCCTAAGCACCACCATCAACAATTGAAGAAAAATAAATAAATATCAAAATGTTGGGTATAGAAATCGAACGTGATTTAAATTCTATGTGATCCGTTAGATTCTTATAATTGGGTAAATCTGGGCCATCTTTTATCTCCCACACAAACGCTATCATGTTCTACTTTAAATATCAAGATAAATCTGAGTCATTTGGCATGATAAATAGAGTTTATTCTACTTTAAATATCAAGATAAATAAATTTCAAAACATTAGGTATGAGAATCGAACCCATGCACTCTTGGTGCTTTAAGTTATATGTGATCCGTTAGATTCTTATATTTGAATAAATCTCAGTCATTTTTTATCTCCAACCTCAAACACCATCCTGCTCTGTAATAAAGAAATATATATATATGTTTCATGCATCCTAAATTTTTTTACCTTTTTTCTTTACACATCGAAATATTTTTTACAATCAGATACGAAAATTAACTCAAAAACAAAACCACAATCCTTGTATGTAAGTAGCAATAATAATGACGATGTTGAACTCACCTAATGATGTGAAAGTGAAACCTTGTTTTTCTTCAAGAAGTCTCTCATTTTCTCTAACTTCTGATTACTCAATTCAAGTTCCGGGATTCCAACATTGTTTGGAAAAATAAATAAGTAAATAAAAATCACAAATCATTAAACATGGACTAACAAATTAAACCTTGAGATCGAAGAGGATTGCTTGGATACATCCACGGATTCACATGTACACTAAATTCATAAAAGTTATAACACCCCATGCACATTAACTATAAATTAGGTCCCCACTTTTTGAAACCGCCGGTTATGTTGAAGCACACCACTACCCTTCCTTTTTGCAGAAGCACACCATCAATATAAAGAAATAAATTATATTTTTATCCCTCCTCTCACCATCTTTTCTCTTTCAGGAACAACATCACCACTGCACCGCCTTGCTTCGCCCTATTGGGGCGAGGAAGGATGTCCGGTGGGGTGGTGCCGCAGATGGCAGGGCAGGGTCTCAACACGCCGACAACTTGCTGTGAACAAAGGAAAAGAAAAAGAAGAGCAAAGAAGAAGAGGAAGAAAGGAGAATAATAACAACAACAAAGGAGAAAATGAAGAGAGGAGAGGTGGTGCGGCCGGCAATGGCAGGGCAGACGGGGTTGAGCTGCTCCGTCTATTGATGTTCTGTGAAGAGAAAAAAGAAGGTAACGGATGGTGGTGTGCTTCAGCAGAATTAATGGTGTTAAAAAGTGGGAGTCATAAAATTATGATAGTGATTAGGGTTGAAAACCGAACCGACTTTTGAACATTAAGAAAACCAAACCGATCTTAAATTATATAAATCGTAAATTGAGCCGACTGATTAAAATGTTACTAAAATTGATATAAATTAAAGATATTATATTTTTTACATATATATATTACATATATTCAGTCGGTTCGGTTTTATCGGTCAAAATCACTTAATGTCGAAAACTGAACCGACCATATCGCTTTTGAATTTTCTAAAATCAAAACCGAACCAATCGGTTCAATTTTGATAGGTTTGATCGATTTAGTCGGGTTTTTTTCAACCATAATAGTGATGTTGAAGAAGATACTCAAAGCGGTTTTATTTGTTTGAAATCATTTTCCAAGTCTAGCATGCATTGACTGACTTCTCTCAATCAATAATTACATTACTTTTTGCAACAACGTACAATACTTCAGTTTTTTTTTTGTTACTTTGCCCAAGCAAATTAAATGTCACAAATAATTGTTGTAATGAATCACATGAACTAAGTTTGGTACCTTTATAAAAAAAAACTAAGTTTGGTATCAAAGACCTGCCGAAGACACATGCGGAGACTGTCTTTGTAGGCGATGTGTTTTACATGGAAGACTTCGAATTTTGGATGTTGAATTATGCACCCATAATAGGGATGTTGAATTTCAGAACATATTTAGTCTTAATAATCAAAGTGATCGAGAATGATTAAATTTCAAAAGAGAAGCTCAGCATTGCAGCTAGAAGCATAAATAACAAGTCTTCCGTGCAATGGGATGCCAACATTGAATTTGTTTGTATAATGTGTGACGCCGGGCAGAATAGTGATTATCCTTCAGGCTAGTTCTAACAGATAATCCACAGGGAAGAACAAAAGAGAATTGCTCAAAACACAGAGAAATACTCTAATGTTCAATTAACATTATCAAAATCAAATGACTCTTACAATATTGAAGAAGAACTCTATTTATAGTGTTCAAATAACTTGAATAATAAGGAGCCTATTCCTAAAACGTGTTCGGAGCTAGGGGCTATTTCAACCTGATTAACCCCAAGCCAAAAAAATGAACAAGTTTGCTCATGGTTTAATTAATTTGAGAAGTGAAAATCCACAAAATCAGAACATCGAACTTGTTCATTGATGCGTCCAAATCTGGTCGATCTCCTGTAAATTTGACATGCAAAACAAATGTTTGATTGCCAAGGACCACCTGTTTGATGGTCGAAGACACTCTGATGCTTAAGTCAGTAACTTTGTTGGAGATGGAGAATAATCTGGACAGAACTCAGTTAAAATTGCATACATTTGTCAAATGTTTCTTTTACCTTATATAGTGCTCGTTATTAGTTCTCTGCGTGACTTAAGCATGTGTCGCTCAATGACGGGAGACGTTCTTTGCAACAGTCTCATCCTTTATGAAGATGCGTCTTTGGGGGAGTTACTTCTTCCACAACTCTTTTTCTCTGTAATGTTCATCTTCTTTAAGGGAAAACTTTCTCTGTAACAGTCTCCTCCTTTATCAAGATGCATTTTTCAGACTGGCCCTTTTTGGGCTTTAATGATTGGATCCGCCTTTTTAGGCTTTGCGAGTTGGTTCGATCTCGAGATACTTAGTTCTTGTGATGGGCGATCTCTGACACGTGTATGATCGTGATGATAGTCTTATTTGATGTATCATCATTCATAACTGGTTGAGGTTAAACAAACCAGTTTACTTAATTGATTGAGCCGGAAAATGATTATATATTATGTTTGGTGTGGTGTATGCATGCACCGAGTTGGGAATGAAAATAACAAATATATACCTTTCTTTAAATATAAAAGAATGAATTCTAAATTTCAAAATCATTTAGCATTTCTTTTTAAACTTACATTTGTCCAATGCTATCGACAACATATTCTAAACCCTAGTTTGTAATAAAGAAGAAATGTATATTAAACAATGTACTATGTGGGCATTGGGTTCAAATGACTAATTCCGACTTTATTAGTAATCTAGGATTCAATTAAGTTTCATTTAGCTAAATGGGCCTTATCTAATTTCATTTAGCTAAACGGATCTTATCTAAACTAAAATTGTTTATTAAATTGTTTGAGTTCCCTTTGAACTTAAAATTTAAAGAAAATTACAGACTAATAGTAGAAAACACCGTGTTAAAATTTCTACCCACTTCAACATTGTTTCTCTTGATACGTATTTATGTCCATGCCATTAAATATCTTGATAATGATCTTTGTGATTGTTTTAAGGACCACTAGCTTGGACAATGGGCCATAGATAGCCCTAGCAATCGACATGTGTCGCACTGAGGTAATCTCTTGCTCGCTTTTTTTTTTTTTTTTTTTTAAAAAAATTAAACCTCCAGAGGGGAGGGGCAGCTATGGGATTCCAGACCTTTATTAATTATCAAAAAATGACTTACATTCTATACGGGGGTGCATTACGACTTTACCCGTATTAAAAACCAAGCAAAAAGAGAGAAACAAAAATATGTCTAACAGGGTGCGAAAAAAACCATACCCATACACCAAATGATGGCATCAAGTGATAGCACAAAACACTCACTACCTATAGAATAACACACACTATTCTCCATACTAAGAGGCTGTTTAAGAACCATACAAATCCAGCCAACCAAAAATCGCACATTGCAAAAGCCATTTCCACACGTAACCAAACCACAGAGTCTGTCCAAAGAGCACAGAGTCTGTCAAAAACGCAGATTACAAGAGTCGAACCACATATGCTGTCCTCAAAGCACTTCCTCACGCAGACTGCAAAAGTTTGTAAATTGTAAATGCAAATTCGGCAACCAAAAACAAACTATTCAGAAATTAGTACCATTTTGATATTAATAGAGAAATATTTTTTAGAAATATTAATAGAGAAATATTTTTATCCCACTTAGGAGGCACGTTCCAGTTCGGTTGATTTTTTTAGAATTTCTGAAATTAGTACCATTTTGATTGGATTCGGTACGATTCAAAACCAATTTTTGGTACATTTCGATTCTTTAATCAATGGTTGAAAATAAAAAATAAAAATAAAAATAAAAATAAAAAATAAAAAATAAAAAATAAAAAAAAAAAAAAAAAAAAAAAAAATATCAATACATCTCTCGAAAACATCAACTGGGTTAAAAAAAACTCCATCTCACCCAACTTCCCCTTTCACCAGTTGGACCCCCAACCCCTCTTTCTCAGCTCTCCTTACATGTTGCACCACCTTCAACGGTTGGTATGAAAGGATGATGACTAAGACACTAAGAAAGATCTAGATCTGATTGATAATTCTCATTTTGATGTTTCTTCACATATTGCACTAGCTCTACTATTTTTTAAGCAAAGTGAAAAAGAAGGTGAAGCCATTCAGACTCTAACAGAGACATCAGGTAAAGAAAGTGAGGAAAGTGAACCACATCTCCTTGTTTTTTACTTAATGCAAACGGAAAACTCAATTATTTTGTTTACGATTCCCCACCAACACGTTTCAATTTTTTAATGCATACCCCATCGTCATCAACATCAATATTTACTAGTTAACAACAAAATGAATAAACTTTTTACTATTTGGTTCGATCCGATGCTTCCGATATTTCAAAAATAAAATCAATATTGTACTAAAGAGTGACGGTTCAATTTAGTTTCTGTACCCAAAAAAGGTTCGGTCTGGGACCGGTACAACATGAAATGGCATTGGTTCGATTTTGGTATTTGGGAAAAACATGCCCACCCTTAATTCCACTTAGCATGGATATAAAGGCACATATATCGAAACGAGCTGGAACTTTGAAACATTATCTTTTTATATTGGTCTTTAATTTTTCTTTAAAATTTTAGCTCAAACAAATCCTAAATGAATTCACAATTTTCAATTAACATTTAAAAAAAAAAATTGGATCGTTGACCATTTTTATTTATTTATTTATCCATGTCCGAATGTTACATGACTGACCTTATATGGTTAACCAAACCAGACCCTGAAGGCTACAATATTGTTGCTACTTAATATTGCTTCACTCCGGTCTAGTCCATCTAAGCACCTGCATTCAATACCCGAAGGCTTATCAACAGTGGAGTACATGTGCTCCTAATTATTGGGTGAAAACTCACAAAAATCGTCTCGAACCAACGACCTCTCACAAAGAAAGTGGATGTCCGACCAATTGAGCTATAATCGGTGGACCTAAATGATACCGATGGGGCCCTAAGTAGGCAATTGGGTTTAGGGTTGAACAAATAACTGACCAAATCGAATCAAACTGACAATTTTGATTCCGTTTTTTATGGTTTTGATTCGGTTTGTTATGGTTTTGATTCGATTTAGAAAACTGCAAAATTGATAATGTAGATTCGATTTTCGATTTTAAAGTTCATAAAACTGAAAATAATCGAACCGATCGAAATATTATATATATCTCACTTTAATGCATACTTTATTTTACTTTAATTGAGATAATATGTAGCACTTGGGTTAGGATACAACTATGGGGTCTAATGTTATTACTTTGAATTTGAATAGACTATATTTCACTTTATTGCTTACTTTATTTTGCTTTAATCGAGACAATATGTAGCATTTGGGACGAGATAGCTACGGAGTCTCCTTTTTTCATTCCCGGGGGGGGGGGGGGGGGGGGGGGGGGGGGGGGGGGGGGGGGCAGATCTGAGGGTGAAGGTGAGGGTTGGAGTCAAATAGGACACAACATGCCTGTGAATCTCAAGAGGGGTTAAACTAGCTATCAAAGGGAGATCATAGTCCCACATCGCTAGAGAGGGAGGGGGGTCTTCTTCTACTCCATGACTATTGTTGAGTCAGAAATTCTAGATGGCTTGGGGTGGTCTCCTTAATCCTTTATTTTCACTCTTTTTTTCTTCGACTTCTTGAATTGAATTTATCCGTCCGCCAACATCTTCATCACAATCAGTTAATCACACACACTTAAAAGTTTGGCCCAAAATAGACAAGATTTGAACTCTCTACAAAGATGAAACATTGGTTCGCCCACTGGATCCGCGCTGCTAGATATGCCATACCTGATTAGCCAAACCCATACCTTTGCTACTCCTGTTGTTGTTTCTCGTCCTTCCTTCTTCTCCATAGTCCATGCTCGATTCAGATGCCTTTCAGATGTTCATTTCCAGCTTTTCAGATCTATCTGATCTGCTCTCAGCAAACCCTCACTGCTTCTTTATTCTCTTCATTCCATATTCTTAATCAATTCAATCACCATTATGTTCCTTTTTCTATAGTAACTATCTCTTAATAATTGTGTGAAAGAAAGAGATAATGGGTTGCCTGAACACAACGTCTGTATCTGACCGACCTAATTGTATCAATTTCTCCCTCCTGTATGGTATAATTTTTTTCTTCTTCAGTTATTACATAGCAAAGATATAAGCAAACTGACTAAACCGATGCTGAAACCGAATCATGTGGTTCGGCTCGGTTCTGAAACTTAGTTCGTTTCAGTTGAAAAATTTTGAAACCGAAAATTTCGCTTCGGTTTGCGATTTCTTCAAAATTGCGATCCGTGGTTTAGTTTTCAACCCTAAATTGAGTGCCTTGGGTTTTTGTGATATTTACTGAATGTTTTCTGTTATTTGCTCAAATTTTGGTTTGGGTTATTGCTGAAATTTGGTGTTTTCTGTTTAAATGTGTACACATGGGTTTATTGAGATTGAATATTTAATATTTATTAGCATTTTAGTATTATTTGTTGAGTGAGGCTAGAAAATCATATTTTATAAACATGTTTCGTAATCATGATGAGTGTGATTGTTAGAGGATTTTTATAATTTTGAGATACACATAAAATCTTCGGAGATTTCATCATTCTTTCCAGATCATGACATGTCATCCTGGTTGCAAAACATGATTTCCTAACATTTCTCTATTTGTTTAGATATTCATTTGGGTGTTCTAAAATTTCATTGATTTTTGGTGTACTCTCCATGTTGTGTGATTGAGAACATAAGTCTTTCAATATGAGTGCTCCTGCTCTGATGCACCCCCACCACCATTTGCATCTAGTAGTGATTGTATTACAATCTGGTCTGATACCCAATCGGACGGTGGAAAAAGAGAACCCATGCCGAATGTCCGCCCTTCAAGAATCCGAGAAACTTTGAGGACACCAAATTGGCAGCTATCCATGGGGATGATCGGATAGGGAATTGGAAAGAAGATCAGAAAATAATCAGTAGGATGAAGCTTTGTATTATGGAAGAGCGTCTTTATGGGGAAAGATATAATTTTTACACAAAGACCCGGCGAAGTTCAGGAATGATCCAGGTAGACTTCGATGATTAGTGTTGGGTCTATATATATAATCTCCATTTGATAATGAAAGCGACTCTGATACAATTTGCTGTAATTCGTAACTAAAGTGGAAGATTATCAAAATTTGATTTTCAGTAGAAACTTTATAAAAGACCACCAAGCAACCTAAATTGCATTTTCAGGAAACTTATTTGCATTTATATAGTAGGAGATTTTCCTGAACCAGGCTTAGACTTGA